>RJWJ010006970.1:0-59689 GCA_004363605.1 Indri indri | reverse complement strand
TTAGTGATCAATTGACCCTTCATTGTAGAAGCATAGTTACCAGTGTGCTTCTGTTGCTGATTGGCTTACCTCAGAAGTATGATCACTGAAGTGAAGCTGTTTCCAATTGGCTGACTTTCAGAATCCTGAAATTTTATTGATTGGCTGCCTTTTAGAAACATGGTTATTAAAGTGAGTTGTCATTGACTAATTATATAAGTTTAAACCCAGCTGGGTAGCTATTTATTACCATGACTACCAAATAATCAGTCTTTTTGTAGAAGTGTAAGAAATTTTTATTCTCAGCAGCATATTCTCTAATAGAAACCTGAACATCATCTCAATGTCTATTAATATGCAAATGATTAAATAAATTATGGTGACGATATCAGGAATATTATACAGTTAGTAACTATTATTAATATTAAATAGCTACAGAGGAAATGGTTTGTAATGTAAGAGTAGGTTTAAAAAAGGGATTTTGAATTGAATTTTATTGCTGATGGCAACTATTTGAAAAATGTGTGTGTATGAAAAAGGATCAGTTCATAGAAGAATGATGAATGGCATTTTTAATATTTTATAGATGTTTTATATTTATATGCATATATGTGTGTGAACACACACGTATAATGTTTTTCAATAAAGATTTCAAAAGAAAACAATCTAATAATTCATCTAATAACAGGAGTGTTTAAATTTTAACAGGGGATGTTGAAATGGAGATATCTCAAAAAGCTAAAAGTAGAACTATTATTTGATCCAGCAATCCCATTACTGGGCATCTACCCAAAGGAAAAAAAGACATTCTGTAAAAAAGACATCTGCACTAGAATGTTTATAGCAACACAATTCACAATTGCAAAGATGTGGAAACAACCCAAGTGCCCATCAATACATGAGTGGATTAATAAAATGTGGTGTGTTTTATTCATTTTTTTATTACTCAACAACAACAAACAATGGTGATCTATCACCTCTTGTATTATCCTGGATAGAGATGGAGCCCATTCTACTAAGTGAAGTATCATAAGAATGGAAAAACAAGCACCACATGTACTTACCATCAAATTGGTATAACTGATCAACACTTAAGTGCATTTAGTAGTAACATTCATTGAGTGTCAGACAGGTGGGAGGGCGGAGAAGGGGATGTATATATTCACACCTAATGGGTGATGTGCACACCGTCTTGGGGATGGACATGCTTGAAGCTCTGACTTGGGTAGGGCAAAGGCAATGTATGTAACCTAAACATTTGTACCCCCATAATATGCTGAAATAAAAAAAAAATAAAAAACATAGGGAATGTTGAAGAGCAATATACCTGTGCCTTTAAGACACAAATGAACTCATTTCAATTTAGGCCGTAAGAGTGAAAAGAACAGTGAACTTGGAATTAATGTCTTCATTTGAGTCTTTGCTGCATCACACATTATTGCTTATCTCACCTTGAGCAAACCATTGTCCTTTCTGAGCTTCATTTACTCACCTTTAAAATGGGACTAATAATTATATGCTTTAGAAATTTACAGAATTAGATGAGACTCCTGTGTGAAAGTGCTTTGCAAACTGTAAAACGTTATGCAAACTTGATTATTGAGGTCCCTGCTTGTCCACTTCAACATTTACACCATAAGTAACTCAAAGCTAATTGCTAAAAATGTAAAACAAAATGAAATTGTAAATTCTTTTGAAAAATAAAATGTTGAAATATGAAGTATGTTTGGAATTGAAGCCAAGGAAAGCGCATACTGCTGCTGAAAATATTTATTCCTTTATGAGGTGCCAGATAACTCAGCAGCTGATAGAGAGTTGGCCAGGTGATAAAGGGGGCAACCTTCCTAAGTACACTGGCATACTGTGTGGCTCCTGCTTCAGTGGGGCACCCCAAAATAGATACACTGGCATTACGGGCTACATTGTACCTTCACATAGAAGCTTCTTTTGATTTGGCATCCTTGTGTTCAGTTGACACCCAAATGGAAAAGTTACAATTTTGTTGCTATAGAATGCATCACTATTGGTATAAACAAATGTAGTACACACTCTTTCTTATTGCAAAGTGTCCACTTGCTTCACAATCCTACCAAAAGTTAAACATACACCCAAACTAAATCATATCAAGGTTGTACAGCCTTTAATTTCGTAAGCTCAACCATTTTAAAATTCACCTTTTAAAAACTTAAGCAACTAAGCCATAAGTTTTTTAAAAATTCATTTGTAACATTGAGAAGATGAGGAATTTAGAATTGCTGGAATTGTAAATCTTATAATTAGTAGGGGAATTCTGTAATTTAAAGCTTGATGAATTTGTTTTTTCTTGTTTGGAAAAATCCAGTGTCATCTTTGCTTATTTTAAAAAAATCTGATAGTTTCTTCTACTTAAACAAAAATATTTAAAGATAATCTGCCTTACATTGGTTTGCATTTTCATGGAAAGACCATTTTTATGTATGTGCTATTCATATGTAATGGTATGTATGAGTGTTTTAGTACATCAAGTTTCACGGTTTTTTTAAATACAGTTAAAATCTAAACCCTGGAAACTGGAGAATTATGGAATTTAATCAGTGGATAAACTAGACATTGTAGCAGATGCTGACGTACTTAGTCTCAGTTGTGCTTTTCTGATTGTGGTAACTTGAGTACCCAAACCAAGTAAACGAATTAACAAACTAGACATTGTGGTAGATTGAAATATATATGTTCTCAGTTTCAATGTATTAATACTTTCACTCTAGCTTTGGAGATGAAGTAAACATAATGACCAATTAAAGAATAATTGAAGTCAGCTGTAATCAAAGTTGAGCGAGAGAGAGAGATCCATGAAAGAGATGGAATTTAAGCTGATAATAAAGAATTTGGATACCTAGAGGAGCTCTCCCCCAGAAGAAGAAAGAAGAGTATGTATGTATGTATCTAGAGGAGACATAGTATGGGATATTTACATCCGTGTGTCAAGTGAAGGCTGTACTTCTGCATCCTCAATTTGAGCACACACATACACAACTGCAGAATTAACAGCAACAAAGGGACTGAGATGGAGCTGCTAATGTGGTTATTAGGAGCATAGGCTCTCGGGTCAGATGCTTGAGTTTGTGTTTCAACCTTTCTTATTAGTTCTGCGACTTTGGATGAGTCACCCACCTGTTCTAAGCTTCAGTTTTTTCATATGTAAAATGGGGATGATTATAATAATGCCTGATGGAAATGTGAAAATTGAAGGGGAAAAATTACCTTGAATAGTGTCTAGCATGTAGTTAGGTATCGGTAAACACTGATCGTTATCACTTGCCATTTGTGGAGGGTGTGTTCATAATTTTCTTACCTTTCATGTATTGCTAAAGGATCCTGGAGACTAGAACCTGTATCTTTTATTTGTAATTAATTAGCTCATTCCAGATTCAGGTTTTGAGTATACATTTATACCAGTGCTCAAGATGATTTAGATTATCTAATGACAGATATTTAATCTTTGTATGTTTTACATAATTAATACTTGTTGAATTAAAGTAAATAATTATCAGATGATGGAAGTATGTATTGTCTTAATGGTTAGTCACTTTTCTTTCCTTGGCAGTTCCACTAGTACTTATTATAGTCCTTATAAAGTTATAGTATAATTATATTTTAAAATTTCTTAGTATTTCCTCTTGTGTGTGTTTGTTCCAGTAATGAAACTAGCCTATTGTATGTGGTCAAGTTCATTGCTACAAAACATGCTTTTCTTATTTCAATAAGAAAAGTCTAATATAGCACTATCACATTGGGGATTGAATAAAAAAAAGTCTGAGTTACATAAGAAATATTGACTAGATTTACATCATTGTAACTTATCTTAGTTATTTTATTTGTTCAATATTTCAGTGCTTTAGTGGATTTAAGACTGAAATGCTTTTTTATCTAATGAAAGTCATGGCAGAATTTCCAGGGTGCAATGTACTGATGGTAGTTGGCTTCTATGTCAATCGTTGTGATGGATTGCATGATTAATATTAAAAAGAACATATTATTTTTACTTCTTATCGTGGAAAATGAAATTAGTGTCTTTTAGAGATCAAACAGTTGTTCCAGGATTCATTAATGAAATTGGATACTGCCTGAGATTATCTATGATATCAGGCCCCTGTGATCTGATAATCTCCTTTATACTAATCCTTTTCTCCAGTAAAGCTGCTCTGTTAATCTCATCTGTAGGAATCTTGTTTTTTTAATTTCAATTCATCTACTTGTGCCTTGATAAAAGAGAAACTCTTATAATAGTAATTCCCCAAATCTTGCCTCTTTGACTGATATGGGTCATAGAATTCTAGAGCTGGAAGGGAATAGATATTGTCTTCATAATCCCTTTATTTTATTGGTGAGAAAACTGAGGCCAGCAGAATTATTGAACTTGCTTAAGACCACAGTGACAAACCCAGACTGGCACTAATGGTTTCTGTTTCTGAGTATCTTATCTACAAACTATAGGGACTCATAATATTGATAGTATATAATTAAAGAACACATGACTTAAGAATTTTGACGGGGGCTACCATAAATGAGTCATTATTTTGAGTTGAGTGATCTTTTTAAATAGGTCAGGGTCTTATTTTACTGTTAAAGGAAATCATCAAACAAAACATGCCTGAAACCCTATTTATGCCATTTGCTCAACTATTAAGTCCTGAAAGTAACAATGTCTCTAGCATCCTAATATCTGGACACTGTTTTTATAAAAGAAAATTGTATTAGATATATACTTTCTCCCCACTTAAAAAATGTGTCTGCATCTGCACCCATGCCCATCCCAGTCTCCGCTTCTTTCTAGGGCTAACTGTCTACCTGCGCTGTAGCTCCGTCCCTTCTACTCCATCAATTATCCTGCAAACTCTCCCTGTATGTCAACTCTTTCCTTTTAACAAAGAGACTTATTCAGTCCTCTCTACCCCAAACAACAACAAAAACCTTTTATTCATCTTCTGTTCTTTTTCTTCTTTGGGTATTACTCCCTTCTCTCTTTTTTCAGTAGATCTATGTTTCATGAGAAAAACAATTACATTTTTCTGTCGCTATTTCACTAGGTCGAATTCACCCCTCAGATAGTACTTCCGTAAATTTTCATTATTTCCGTAAATTGAAAAGTATCAATTAAAAATAAGAATATAGGTAATAAATAACAACATGGACATAAATAAATATAGTTCAAACATGAAATGCAATGTAATGAAGGTTTATTGTACCCTCTAAAGGAAGAAAAGATGCATTAATGGATGGTGGTTTTGGAAAGAGGTGTATAGGAGTCATTCTTTGGAAGGAGTATGTTTTATGCATCACTTTCCCCGTAATAGTCTTTGGATATTTTAGGGGCTCATGGCTATCTTTCACTCAAATTGCACACAAAAATAAAGCCATAATAGGATTGTTTTTGGTAAAAATTAAAGAGATATTTTCTAAAGTTATATTGAAATGCAAAAGTATTTGAATAGCTAAAGAATTTTTAATAATAAAAACAGAGTTGGAGGATTTACACTAACTGATGGCAAGATAATGTTGTACTGGCATAGGGATAGACACTAAATCAATGGAACAATTAGAGCCCAGAAATAATCCCATGCATATATGATCAAGTAATTTTTAACTATAGTGCCTAAGTAATTCAATGAGGAAAAAGACAGTATTTTCAACAATTAGTGCTGGATGTTTTGACATATATATTGAAAAAATTAACTTGGATTATAACTCATGTCATATATAAAAATTAACTCAAAGTGAACATAGACATACATATAGAACTTGAATATATACATTTTTGGAAGGAAAATAATCTATGTGACCATGAGTTGATCAAAGATTTCTTAGAACATCAAAAAGCATGCAACATAAAATAAATAAATAAATTTGAAATCATCAAACTTAAAAACTTTTATTCTTTAAAAGACACTGTTATGGTTTTAACTGACCAACACCTAAGTGCACATATAGGAATAACATTCACTGGGCGTCGGGCAGATGGAAGTGGGTGGGGGTGGGTATATACATACATAATGAGTGGGACGTGCACCGTCTGGGAGATGGACACGCTTGAAGCTCTGACTCTGGGGGAGGGCGGCAAGAACAACATACGTAACCTAAACATTTGTACTCCCATAATATGCTGAAATAAAAGACAAACAAACAAACAAAAAGTAATCTAAAACATTTGTACCCCCTTAATATTTTGAAATTAAAAAAAAGACACTATTAAGAAAATAAAACTACATGCCTCAGCCTTGAAGGAAATATTTATAAAACATATAGCTTGTAAAGAATTTGCTTTCAGAATACATAAATGTTATTTCAGTAAGGAGAAAAATAACCAGATAAAATTATGGGCAAAAAAATTTTGCACATAATTCACAAAAGAAGATATATGAATGGAAGAGAAACACATGAAAAGATGCTCAACGTTATTAGCTCTTAGTGGAATGTAAATCAAAACCATAATAAGATGTCACTACACTCCCACTAGAATGGCTGAAGTAAAAAAAAATCAAAAACAAAAATCTAACAATAACAAGTGTTGACAAGAGTGCAGGGCACCTGGAACTCTTACGCACTGCTGCTGTGAATGCAAAATAGTTTAGCCATTTTGATACACAACTTGGTAGGTTCTTTGAAAGTTAAACATACACTTATTAAATGACTCTGAAATCCCAGTCCTGGGTATTATTTACCTAAGAGAAATGAAAACGTACATTCTTACAAATATTGTATTGTAGTTGAATGTTCATTGCAACTCTGTAAGGAAAGGGGGATGGGATTTATCACAAACAGGAAACAGGCAACTCTATGGAGTGATGGAAAAGTTCCATATATTGGTTGTGGTGCTATTACAGAGCCATGTATGTTACTCAACTTAAAGTTAGTGAATTTTAATATGCTATTTTTACTCCATGTATGCCGATTTTAAAAATGACACTTGAACAACTGAATAAACATGGGATCTATTTGAACGTTGATTCTGTCGAATAGGAAAGGTTTTTTGTGCCCTTTGAGTAGGTAAAGATCTTAGAATACAAAGTATACTGTATTTCTTGTAAAAAGAAAAAAATTGTAATTTGACTTTACCAATGTTAAAAACTTTGCACTAAAAACAGGCTTAAAACACTAAATAGGCAAGTCACAAAATACATGAAATATACATGGCAAAAGACTTGTATAAAAATATATGAGGAACTCCTACAAAATTAATAATGAAAATATAATAACTTAGTTAAAAATGGTTAATGTACTTGACCAGACACTTCATAAAAGGTGATATACGAAAGGCACATGAAAAGGTTCTCAACATTACTAATTACCAGGGAAATGCAAGTGAAAACCGCAATTCGATACCATTCCATACTTGGTAAAATGTCTAAAGTTGAAACAAACGACAATTACAAACGCTGGTAAGACTTTGCAACTATTGGAATTCTTATACATTGTTGGTTGTAATATAAAACGTTAATTTACTTTGGAAAACCACTTGGCAGTTTCTTTTGAATTTAAACATAGCCCGATTATATTCAGAAATTTCACTCCTAGGTAATTCTTAGGAGAAATGAAAACATATATGAATACACAAAAACTTGCACAAACTATTTTTATTAGTTATATTCATAATACCCCTAAGTGGCAATAACCCAATTGTCTATCAGCAAGAAAAAAGATAAACAAATTGTGATACATTCATAAGATGGAATAGTACTGAGCAATATTAAAAAGAATGAATTGCTGATAGATATAGCAATACGGGTGGAACTCAGTGACATTAAGCTGAGCAAAAGAAACTAGTCACAAAAGAGTACATGGTGTATGACTGCATGCATATGAAGTTCAGAAACCTGTAAAGTGATAGAAATTTTTCTTTTTAAAATTTTATTAGTGACCCAATCTCTGTCCTAGAATCCGAAAGGATTATTTTTACTTTTCTGAACTCATTAATTTTACTGAGATCTGATCATTATGGGCCTCTTTTTCTTGGATCACACTATTTCACTCTTTTTAAACAAATATTATTTTAAATCTAGAAAATTATCTTAAACTTAATTTTAAATATTTGCCTGGCTTACATTATTGCCTTTTCATTGTTTTTGTTCTTTTTTCAGGAATACTGATTATGTGTTTCCTATTTTCCTTACCTGTTGTTTAATCCTTTAAAAATCTGTTCACTTCCTGCATTTCTAATTTTCTTTGCTTACATTATATGTCTGTACCTTTCCAGCATTGTTAATTCTCCCTTTTGCTGCTTTTAAATTGGCCTTTATTTTTATGTTGATTTTGCTATTTAGTTCCACTTCTTTGCTATGCTCTGCTAATTTATAGTCTGTCTTCTTTCGTTGTTTTACAATAGTCATTTATTTGACAGATAATTATTGAGTGTCTGCTACTGGGTAATGTGTAAAGAACAGAAAATTATTTTTTTACAGTTCTGGAGACTGGGAAGTCCAAGATGCCAGCAGGTGTGGTATCTGCTGAGGGGCCAGTTTCTGCCTCCAAAATGATGCCTTGAATGCTACATCCTCCGGGAGTGGGGCAGCCATGGCAGAAAAGTGGAAGAGCAAAGAGAGAGAATCCACTCCCCAAAACCCCTTTTAAAAGGCATTAAACCCACGCTCATGGCCTAATCACCTTGTGAAGGCCTCACCTCCCCATCCCAATTACACTGGCAATTAAATTTCAAATGAGTTTTGGAGGGGACAAACATTCAAATCATAGTAATAACCATGTATGAAGCATCGTTCTCTAAATTGTTTCTTCTATGTGATCTTATTTTTTGAAAGTGATCAGTCTTCTCTCTCACTCTCCACACACACACACACACACACACACACACACACACACACACACACCACTTACACACACATCTACACATACAATTTAATGCCAGTATGCTTCATTAACATTTTTATCTAGTCTCACAATAGTATTTTTCATGTGGTATTCTTTGTCTTCCATTTATTTATCTCTGATTCCCTTAGTTTTTAAGAATTTCTTTGCATATATCTTATGTTCTTTCCTTTTCTGTCTCATTTTGAGTAAAGTGAGTTCTTGGCCATTATTTGCTAGAAGGTTTTATGAGAGTGGGGTTAGGACTTTGTCAGGACTTTGAAATAAAAGAAATTCTCCTTTTGTCATAGGCTTGGGTGTATGAGTGACTTATTTTAGACTTTTTTCTTCTCAGCTAACTTAAATCAGCTCTGCAGTGCTGTTCATGTTTTAATTCCACGTGGGAATACACACTAATCTTTTCAGGGCGTAGGGCCTCTAAAGATGCTAATTTCATCCTGTAGCACCCTCAAATCAAGCTTCTACCCCTATCATTTTCTAAGACTTTTCTTTTCAAAGGCAGCTAATGACTACCTGATTATTTCTGTTTAATGGTCAGTTCTCAGTTCTTATTTTGTTTGGCTTTTCTATGCCATAACACAGTGTCTATTATGCTTTCTCCTTAAAGCTTGTTACATTTTTGCCTCTGTCACTGTCATCTCCTTAATTTTTTCTATCTTTTTGATAAGTCCTTGTAGTCTTCTCATTATCCTTCATTCAAGATTTTACTCCCTTCGAATCACTTTCTTATTGCCACTGCAATGCATTTTCTTGATTGCAGGGCTGAACAATTTGTTCCCCTGCTTACAATTCTTTAAAAACATCTCCTACCTCCATTATATATAGAATAAATTCCATTCCATTTGGCAATACATTAACATACCAACACGTTATGTCTCTTACATGTCTTTCCAGTTGTGTTCTGCACTGCTCTCCTTCCTGCAGATCCTATTTGTGAGAGCCATGCAAACTACATATAACTCTCTGAACACGCTGTAATGTTGAATGTCTCTGTGGTATTTCTTCCAACTGGATTATTCTTCCAACTCTTTTCCTCTGGTGAAGTCCACTCACCCTTCAGAACTATGCTCTGGTGTAAGTCTATGACCTTCTATTTGGTGCTGACTGGTCCCCTCCATGCATTGCTTTCTGTATAATGCATAATGCTCATTACTGCCCATTCAGTACTGCAGCGTCATAGAGTACGAGCTCTTTGGTAGATCATTGCCTCATTTCCTGTCAGGCATTAACAATTATGACCAGATGATAATGAAACAAGAGAATTTACGGATATAATTTGTGGAGTATGGAGGCAATTTTTTTCTCTATTCACTATTACTTAACACAGTATTAGATTTAACATGCTTCACAAATGACAATGGCAATGGTTTTTTATCATCTGGGAAAAGATAAACAAGAAAATAATAATGCTACTTCAAAATATCTATGATTCCCTAAGAAGTGAAAGATTTTGTGTAAACTTTGCATTCTATATTTGCAGTCTGTTGATATTTTTAAAAAAATTGATCTGCATTCTCATTTTATGTATGTATATATATACATATAATTTCTGTAATACAGCCAGTAGAACAAATATTAAACTCTTTAATATGAATTGCCTGTTGTTAGGACAATGACCCACTTCCAATGACAATCTGAAAAGAGGTAAAGCCCAAAACTTTTTGTGACTGAGGTACTGTTATTTAGCTTTATAATAAAAAAATAAGTAGGCATTGCTTTTTATACATTAACTGCCAAGAGAGAATATTCTAGATTATATTCATGGTTAGATAATAATTTGTCAGTATTTGCCATTTCCTGTAATCATCCATGAATAGACTATAGTCTAAAAAACTGGTAATCAATTTCATTTCAGACATTATATTATTTCCTCATCTTATGATTTGTACTTTTGTGATGATTGTGATGTTTACCTTGTCAGATTCATCTTGACCTCCTGTCCAGACCCCTGGAGACTGTCTCTCCCTTGTAAAACAGGTGTTACATTTTCTTATAATAAGAAAATTCAGGCATAAATAAGCTCTAAAGCAGAGTCATGTAAGGTAGTGTTATTTCTTTTGTGCTATTTTATGTTTAAGTCTTTGAGTTTATTTTATTTTTTTAAATTTCAGAATATTTACGGGGGTACAAATGTTTTGGTTATATGAATTGCTTTTGTACTGCTTGAGACAAAGTTATAAGTGTGCCCATCACCCAGATAGGTACATTGTACCCATTAGGTATGATTTCATCCATCCTCCACTCCCCCCTCCCACCTGCTTGATTTCCATTGAGTTTTACTTCCATCTGTGCACATGAGTGATGTTCAGTTAATTCCAATTTAATGATGAGTGCATGTGGTGTTTGTTTTTCCATTCTCGCAATACTTCACTTAGGAGAATGTTCTCCAGTTCCATTCAGACTGTAACAAAAGGTATTAATTCAATTTTTTAATGGCTGAGTAGTACTCCATGGTATACATATATCACATTTTATTTATCCACTCATGAATTGATGGGTACTGGGTTGATTCCACATCTTTGCAATTGTGAATTGTGCTGCAATAAACATTTGAGTGCAGATGTCTTTTTAATAAAATGACTTTTTTTCCCCTTTGGGTAAATCTCCACTAGTGTGATTGCTGGATCAAATGGTAGGTCTACTTTTAGTTTTTTGAGGAATCTCCATATTATTTGTCATAGAGGTTGTACTAGTTTGCAGTCCCACCAACAGCATATAAGTGTTCCTTTCTCTCTGCATCTATGCCAGCATCTACTGTTTGGGGACTTTTTGATAAAAGCCATTCTCACTGGGGTTAGGTGATATCTTATTGTGATTTTGATTTGCATTTCCCCAATGATTAGTGATGTTGAGCATTTTTTCATGTTTATTGGCCAATAGTCTATCTTCTTTTGAAAAGCTTCTGTTCATCTCTTTTGCCCACTTTTTAATGGGGTCATTTGATTTTTTCTTGGTGATTTGCTTGAGTTTTTTTTTGTAGATTCTTGTTATTAGCCCTTTACTGGATGTACAGCATGTGAATATTTTTTCCCATTCTGTAGATTGTGTGTTTGCTTTCTTGATTGTTTCCTGAACAGTGCAGAGCTTTTGTGCTTTTTAAAAAGGAAGTTAGGTTGAAAGAGGGTCTCTCTGTGGTGAGGTCAAGAGAATAAGACTTAACTGAAATGTTTTGGTGGGATTGTGATTAGGCAAACCATTTAATGAGGACCTGCTATATGCAAGACTCTGCCAGGCACCAATCACTATTTCATTTAACCCTCACAATAACCCTTTCAGAAAGGAGGTATTGTCCTTTTTTTTTTTTTTTTTTTTTATAAATAACAACATAATTTCACGGGTTCAAATAAATTGTTGAAAGTACCACAGTTAATATGTGACAGAATTGGAATCTCAAACTAGAGTTTTCTCAATCCAGTTTCAGAGCTTTCCCGTACACAATACTGGCTTGCAATGAATATAGTTTATATTAGAGAATCTGCAAATGTCTATTACTAATATCAGAAATATGATTGTTCCCTTCTTCCTAAAGACATGTACTGTTTAACACCTTCTTATATTTATCATGTATTATTGCAGCCATATCAGGAATATACACAACAAATAATTGTTTTTCACCAATAGAAATGCAAGGTTGAAAGGATCAAATGACTCATTATAGATTCTATAGACACCAATTAAGCTCATATGGGTAGCTAAGGATCAGTGAGAAGTCTTGCTTTGCTTATGAATTAACTACTTCTTTATGTTCCTGATAAAATTCCACTTACCTTGCGAGAACACAGTTCAGATTTACCTTCTCTGTGAAACTTTTCCTGTCTCTCATATATAGACTTACATAGCCTTCCTCTATGCTATTACTGCACCTTGTAAAGTACCTCTGTAGTATAAATAGTTGTATCAGTTGTTCACTCCCACTCTAATATTCTACTTAGACTCTACAATCCTTGAGGACAGAAGTCATGCCTTTTTATCTATGTATCCACAATGTCTGTACAGTACATGACCCTCAGTAGTGCTCAATTAATGGTTTTTGGATAGATTAATGAATAAATAAATGCCTTAGCAAAGGAGTATAAGAATTCATAAATAAATTTATTGGTGCTGAATTATTTTTGTTTTGATGTTAGAATGCTGCGTAATGTCTAAATAAGTTTTCGCTAAACCAAAATAAACCAAAACAACCCTTTAATTTAGAGGCAACCAATGTAGGCACTGTAGTGGAACAAATTGTGGACCAAAAGCCACATTACTGAAGTTTTAGCTCTAGTTATGCCACTAACTGAATGACAAGCCAACATTTATTTATTTTTTATTTATTTAGTTTTATTAATTTCAAAACAAAAGGGAGTTAATTAGTGGGTATAAGAGTTTTTGCTACATGGATACCTTGTGTAATGCTTAAGGCAGTGCTTTTGGTGTTCCCATCACCACAATAATGTTTGCTGTACCAAATAGGTAAGTTTTTATTTAACACTCCCCTCCTCCTTTCTGTTTTTTTTTTTTTTTTGAGACAGAGTCTCACTCTGTTGCCCTGGCTAGAGTGAGTGCCGTGGCGTTAGCCTAGCTCGCAGCAACCTCAAACTCCTGGGCTCAAGCGATCCTCCTGCCTCAGCCTCCCGAGTAGCTGGGACTACAGGCATGCACCACCATGCCTGGCTGATTTTTTTCTATATATTTTTAGTTGTCCAGATAATTTCTTTCTATTTTTTTTAGTAGAGATGGGGTCTCACTCTTGCTCAGGCTGGTCTCAAACTCCTGAGCTCAAACAATCCGCCTGCCTCGGGCTCCCAGAGTGCTAGGATTACAGGCGTGAGCCACCGTGCCCGGCTGGGTTGTTTGTTTTTTTTTATTGCTGATTTGCTTGAGTTCTTTGTAGATTCTGGTTATTAGCCCTTTATTGGATATATAGCTTATACATATTTTCTCCCATTCTGTAGATTGTCTATTTTAGCTCTGCAGAAGTTTTCGTTTTTTTTTTTTTAATTTAATCAAGTCCCATTTATTTATTTTTGTTGTTGCTGTAATTGCCATTGGGGTCTTAGTCATACATTCTATGCCTAGGCTGATATCTAGAAGAATTTTTCTAACATTTTCTTCTAGAATTTTTATGATTTCATGCCATACATTTATGTCTTTTATCCATCTTGGATTAATTTATGTGGGGCTGATATCTAGAAGAATTTTTCCAACATTTTCTTCTAGAATTTTTATGATTTCATGCCATACCTTTATGTCTTTTATCCATCTTGGATTAACTTATGTGAGTGGTGAAAGACATGGATCCTGTTTCAGTCTTCTGCATGTTGATATCTAATTTTCCCAGCATCATTTATTGACTAGGGCTTCTTTTCTCCAGTGTATATTATTGTCTACTCTGTCAAAGATCAGTTGACTGTATGTGGATAGTTTTATATCTGGGTTCTCTGTCTTGTTTCATTGGTTAATGTCCTTATTTTTTGTGACACTACCATGCTGTTTTGGTTACTGTAGCCTCATAGCATAGTTTGAAGACTGGTAATGTGATGCCTCCAGGTTTGTTCTTTTTGCTTAAGATTGCTGTGGCTATTCGGGCTCTTTTCTGGTTCCAAATGAAGCATAGGATTATTTTTTCCACATCTGTGAAATATGACATTGGTATTTTGATAGGATTGCATTGAATCTGTAAATCACTTTGGGTAGTTTGGACATTTTAACAATGTTGATTTTGCCTATTCTTGAGCACAACATATTTTTTCATTTGTTTGTGTCATCTGTGATTTCTTTCCTCAGTATTTCTTAATTCTCATTGTAGAAATCTTTCACATCCTTGATTAAGTATACCTCTAGGTATTTTATCTTCTTTGTAGCTATTGTGAATGGTATTGGGTCTTTGATTTGACTTTCAGCTTGACTGTTATTTGTGTATAGGAATGCTACTGATTTGTGTAGATCGATTTTGTAACCCGAGACCTTGCTGAATTCATTTATCAATTCCAGGAGTCTCTTGTGAAGTCTTTTTTTATCCATTCAGTTAGCCTATGTCTCTTGAGTGGGGTATTCAGACTGTTCACATTGATTAATAGAATCAATATGCAGAATGGTGTTCTGTTCATCATGTTGGGTAATACCTTACTGCTTTGTTTTTACCTCTTTTGTTCTTGTTTTGTATGAGCCTGAGCTTTAGCTTTGGGGCAGTTTTACACTGGTGGGTGTCTATTGTGCTGATCCTTGTATAATGCAGTTCTGAGTATTTCCTGCAGGGCAGGTCTGGTCTTAACAAATTCCCTCAGTGTCTGTTTGTCTGGCAAAGTCTTTATTTCTCCTTCATATATAAAACTTAGTTTTGCAGGATACAAAATTCTAGGCTGGCAGTTGTTCTGTTTAAGAAGATTAAATATGGGGTTTCAATCCCTTCTGGCTTGTAAGGTCTCTGCTGAAAAGTCTACTGTTAGCCTGATGGATTTTCTTTTGAAGGTTACTTGTTGCTTTCATCTTAGAGCTTGTAGAATTTTCTCCTTCATTTTGACTTTGGCCAGGTTGATGACTGTGTGTCTTGGAGATGTCCTATTTGCTATTAATGTTTTCAGTGTTTGATGACCATATTGTATCTGGATATCTAAATCTCTGGCAATACCAGGGAAGTTCTCCTCAATAATTACCTCAAATATGTTTTCCATGCTTTTTGCTTTTCCTTATTCTCTCTCCAGGATACCTATAATTTATACATTGGCTTGTTTCACATAGTCCCATATTTGAGTATTGTTCCTTCTTCTTTATTCTTTTTCTCTGCATCTTTGACAGACTGGGTTAGTTCAAAAGCCTTGTCTTTAAGCTCAGATTCTTTCTTCTGCTAGGTCTAGCCTATTTTTGAAGCATTTTGATGAATTTGGAATTCCCTAAAACACTTTTTCATTTCTTTAAATTCTGTTACATCCTTTCTTATGTTGTCTATCTTTCTAACAAGTTTTTAATTTTTTTCATTCATGTCCTGAAACATTTCTTTTGGCTTCTTTGTGTTTGTTTTTAACTTAATCTTCAATTCCATTCTTCTTGTTTGCCATCCATATTCTGAATTCCATTTCTTACATTTTGACTATTTCCTTTTGGTTGGGGCCCATAGCTTTGGACCTACTGTAATCCTTTGGGGGTGGTGTAGTAGCTTGTTTTTTGTCATGTTGCTAGAATTTTTTTGCTGGTTTCTTCTCATCTGAATCCTCTTCTCTCAGCTCAGGGCTGATAGGTTTGCAGTGCACTTTTTCTTTTTTTCTGGGAACTCTCCTATATAGTGAGAAGGAGGAGAGGTCCCTAGATAACACTTTTTTAAATCATTCTCTGGAGGATTGATGTGGCAGGAGAGGGGCAGATGCACTGAGAGCCTGTAACACAGCTGTTCTTCTACATTGTCTCAATCACCTGTGGTTGTCACAGTCCAAGCCAATGCTGGGGGATATTTGTTAGGATTGGTAGATTGGTCCCCAGATTGCTATTGGAAGTTTCGGCAGGGGTCTATGTAAGTCCCTCCCCATGGAGGCAGGTGGCGTGACCTTGGCCCATGCCTGAGAGGGTTATAAGACCTTAGCGGGCAGCTGGATGCATTATGGGACTGCAGCCAACCGTGGAGTGGGTCATGGGATCTTGCCAAGTGCCTAGGTACATTATGGGACTGTGGTCAGTGGCAGGGCAGGGTGTGGGAACTTGGTGGATGCCTAGGTGCATCATAGGACTTTGGCCAATGCCTGGGAAGGTTGCATGACCTGGGCCAGTGCTGGGGGATTTTCATGTGGAGTGTTGGGCTGGTCTCTAGGCTGCTGTTGGAAGCTCAGGAAGGGGGCTGGGTGAGTCCCTTTCCATGGAGGCAGGTGGTGTGGGAGACCAAGCTTCCCAGGTCTCCTTGTGGTGGTGGCCGTGGCTGTTTGGTGAGGCTATCTAGGCAGTGGCAACAGATGTCAGGGCCATATGGGCATTCACTCCATCCAGGTCTAGGTGTAATGGCAGTGTGTGGATGGGGTGGCTTGTGGCCTTGGGGACAGCTGGACCACAGAAGTGGCATCATGCAGTGCCATGGGGGAATGGCCCTCTGGCCAGCATCCTGGGCTGGAGGGCTTGTCCTGCTGGTCAGGGTTTAGGGCCATAGGGGTGTGGCCTGCAGGTCAGCACAAAGAACCAAGGGGTATGACTCACCATGTGGCATATGAGGTTGGGTACGCGACCTGATGGCTGTTGTGGGTTTAAGGGGTATGATGTGAAGTGCAGTGTGCAGGATGGGGGTGTGGCTTGCTGGTTAGTGCCCATGGAACTGTGGGTATGTGGCCTGTTGGTTGGCACCCAGGTCTGTGGTTGTGTGGGCCTGGGCACAGTGGTGCACGGGTCCAGGGGGCTTGTTTGGCTGGTCAGTGTGCAGGGTCATAGCAGCTGGGTTGTTTGATGGCTAGGGCTCTCTCCCCACACAGGTCCTGCTGAGGGTGCTATTGCAGTACTTCTTGAGTTCTATTGCAGTTTCCCAGTGAAGGTGCTGCCCAGCTCCCAGTCATGGGCATGTGAGCATGTCTGCTCTCTCTGTTCCCTCCCTATCCTGGGAAGGGGTGATGGTGGGGCAGATGCAGTGAAGTTGATCCCTGGGTAGACCAAGTGCTCTGAACCTGAAAGCTCAGAGTGGAGTCACTGCAGGCAACTGGGGAACTGAGACCTGGGACCCTGCTGTGTCTGGTCCTTGATGCAACTTTACCATACAGTCTCCAAGCAGTTCCCTGACCATGGTGGTGGTGGGGGACCCAGCACAGCTCAAATTGCAGCATCTGCATGAGGAACACTGGGTCCTGGGGTTCTCTCCTTTATCCCTTCCCCATGAGTAGGGGTCTCCCCTGGAACCTTCTGATCTTGGGGAGTGTAACTCCCTGCCTCTGTCTCCTTCACTCTGAGTGTCTCCTGTTGGTCCTCTGATGATTTACAATGCTGTCTCCAAGAAGGTCCATCTGTAGCTTAGCATCTACTTGCAGTTTTTGATCCTTTCCTAGAGAGCAGCATGTGTAGGCTGCTTCTGGTCTGCCATCTTGGCCTCCAACTTTTATAGAGCTCTATATTTTACCTGCAAAATGAGGGAATCATATGTGGCAAAAGTTATAAAGATAGCACTTGACTAAGTAAAGTTTGGAAATTTCTGTTCTGAGACATTTTTTGGAGGTGGGTATAATAAGCAGTACTGGAGTGGTTTTCAAGCTTTTCTTTTTAAGCAGCAGAACATCTTGTCAAATAAAATCTTACACAGAACTCCAGAATGTAAAGTAGGTAAAAATTGAGATGCTGTGGCTGATAAGCCTCTTTGTCCTTTAATACTTGCTCCTTCTGTTCTCTCATTTCCTACATATCAAATGTATTAGGTGCTTGGCAGATTCACAGGTGAGTCCATTTTTAGGGCAAAGCCTAATTCTCTATCTTTAAAAATAAGAAAATTATAGTTTATAAATATGAAGATATTTAAAGATAATCAAATGTATTTTCCTATGTTCCTTTATGTTCTATCAAAACAATACTACATGGAATTCAGGTATTACCATATTATTTTAAGCCTTCTGCTTTAAAGATTGCTTTTGTTATTCATATATCCACATAGATCTAGATCACTTGACCTTTTGGTAGGGCTAGAACAGACTGCTTGGCCCAGAATTGGGTGTCTGCTTCTAAGTAATAATTGGCATAGGTTGCATTCAATTAATTCACTTAAACCAGTAATTATCTCACCATTAATTCATTTTAGATCTTGGGAAGATTCCTCACATTTTTGTGATCTTCCTCTTAGGAAGCCTATAGTGATATAATATTTGTATTTCTGAGAAAAGAACACACGGAAATTTTATGTGTTTGCTTGCTTAAAACAATAATGAACTATTGCACTTTGTTTTTCAGTCTTGTTCCCAAGAAAGGAAAAAATTTTTAATTGATCATGAGTGTCCAGAGTCTTTGAGACTAAAAAGAAGACTTGGACCAAAGAACTGTTTATCTCACACATACGCAATGAAATCTGTTTGAATAGTATTGTACCGGTGGACAATTTAAAAAAGTCTAGGGGCATAGCACTGGAGAATGAATGTCAAGAGTCATCTGTGTTAACTTAAAATAATTTAAGATATTGAATCAGGGACCCAATTTAGAGGAAAAAGTGTGAATTCTTGTTCAAGCATAAGATAAAGTAGAGGCAAATTATTATGCTTTTCAAGTTGTGTTTTGGATATATGGTTTTATACACATAATCTAAGTTTTCCAATTTAACATAAATGTCTATGAGATTACATAAAAATGTAGCTGTTCATAGGCTCCATATGTTCTGCAAACTGCAGTGTCATCTGTCTTTTTTGTGTTACCATTAAGAAAAAATCTGGTTCCTTTCTCATTCTGCAATACTACCCAATTATCCTCTGTATCGTGGCCCTGACCCTTCCTCATTTGCTGCTTGTTCTCTGATAAATAGTGCTTGTTTGCTGCTTCCAAGTGGCAGCAGAGGGTAACGGTTGATGTCATGAGCTTGGCAGGCATAGTGCCTGGGTACGAATCTTGTCTCTGCCTTTTCCTAGACGAGTGAGCTTGGATGAGTCATTTACCATTTCTATGCCTCAGAATTCTCCCGTATAAAATGAAGATAAATATAGTTGTGAGAATTACATGAGATGATACGTTTCTAGGAACTACAGAATAATGCCTGCCACAAAACTATTTGTATCTCTATCACAAGAGTAAGAATATGTATCCTGTCAATATTTATTTTCTGTGAGCTGATATTTGTAGTTTACCAGGCATTCTGATTCTATTTCCTGCTCCCTTCCATCTACCGCCTTTGGCTCATCATACTTTTAGAGCATCTAGGAAGAGGCATAGGGCCTATCTAGATTATTCATTCAAACGTTTTTTCAGCAAATGTTTATTGCTTGGCACAGGGGATACAGTGATTAACAGGATTCACTATGAACTTCTGGGAGGCATAAAACTATGCATTCATACAAATAAATACATAATTGTGAGAACTGCTGTGAATAAGAAAAATAATGTGATAAGACCTTGTGACACAGAGAGAAAGTATGTAAAGGCTTTCTGAAGAAACAACATTAAAGCTGAAAGCTGCAGAATGAGTTAGCCAGGCAAAACTGAGGATGTGTGAAAGTGTAGGGAAAGTTCTGAGACGAGAAAGCATGCTGGATAAACGCTAAATTGAGTTTCACTAAAGATAAATGACTCGAAGGGGTGAGTGATGTGGGATAAAGGTGGAGAAGCAAGTGGAAGCCAAAATAGAGAATTGAGGCTGGAAATGCAAGCAGGGAGCAGACCTGTAGGTACTTGAATGATTAATCATCATATTGAGGGTTTTACATTATCCTAAAAATAACAGGAAGCCACAAAGAATGTAAAGTGGGGGAGTAATAAGGAACTTTGCATTTTTAAAAGATCACTCTAAAGAATGGAGAGAGGGTGAGTAGAAGAGCTTCTTTTTTTGTTCCTTAGTTACAGTATGTGTGAAAGCACGGTAGCCTCCTCAATGAAGCTTTCCTTGATAATTTTTTGCCCACAGAGGTGGTCTTCACTTATTTGTTCACCTGATGAACCCATTGTGTATTTCTGTCATAGAACCCCTCGCGTTGCACCATGAGCCTGACACAGGCCAAGGACATGTTCAGTATTGTAGAATGAATAATCGTTCATTCTTCTGTCTTCAGACTGGACAGGGCATTTTAAGGTCAAGGACTATATCATATTCATCTTTGTGTTATCCACAGCATCCAGCAAGGCCCTGCCACATGTCAGGCTCTGAATCTTTCATTGTTGTGGAGAAACAACACAAATGAAAAGAAATGGTCGATATTCATGATGAATAGAAATGGGGATTTTGGATCATGGATGCAATTTAATTTTTTATACTCTCACTGAAAGTCGGTAATATTAACTGGGGTCCTAGAGTGTCTGTAATAGGCTTATTAAAGTTACTAAATAGCACTGAGGGTGGCATTAGAAGATCTGAATTTGATCATGAGCAAGTACACAGCAAATACTTATGAAGTAAATTGAGTATGTTTCAGCCATATGCACCCTTTACATCTGTTTGTAAATCTTCTATGGTTCATTTTAAGAGTTAGTAAAAATTCCCTAATCTTTCCTAAACCTCCCCTAATCACATCTTCACCTTGGTACAGTGATAACTCAGAGATGAAAACACTCATAAGTTGAGAGAGATTGTAATATCAAATTATTAATTGATTTCAATATAGGAATTCTTTGTTCCTTTCCCTTTATTTAAAAGAGAACCAAAAATGGCTTCTCAAAAACAAAACAATTTACATGCTGCATTATGGTATTTTAAACTATAAAGTATTCATTAGTGGTACCAGTTACTTTTTTTAGAATAGGAAAAATAATTTAAATCTTTAAAACTTTCCTTCTTAGACAGTATTTACTACACTGAAATTCACTCAAAAATCTATTAAAGTGTTATTTATAAGTGGGAAAATATAGGATTCATTTGTCACTTTCTCTTTGTTGTGTTATTGTTGGAAATTAGCATTCACCCAAACAAATTGCATACTAAGAATTTTTTCTTTTTTGTGAACATGTGTATTGATTTAAAATTTTTATTCTGTTAGTAATGTATAAAGAACACATTTTACAGTAGAAATTGATGTTTAGGTGGTTGTTTAAAAGACATGTTTTACTCAATGCAGCCTTTAGCCTAGCTACTTTGCCATTTGATGACTATTAAATGAATGTCTTTATCTATTTGTTACTTATTCTCTCAGACTAAGCTAATGGTTTAAGTTCATATTAATTCTAAAAACTTTTAAATTTTTAATCTCAAAAGTCCTTGATACTTATTACTTAATTGAATGATTTTTTCTTTCCATGAAATGTTTACATATTGAACAATTTTATGCAGAAAATGACTTTCCTTATTACATATAAATTTTTTCTTTAAATTTGTTTGTTCTCCATTATTTGCATCACCCCACTTCAACAATTTTCAGGAGGAAGCACATTTGTCTCTCCTGTTTATGCCCCTCATATGCAGATCAGAAAGCAACAGTAATTGAGTATAGTAGTCCTGAATTTCTGCGATGAGACCAGTAGATACAAACTCAAGGGAGGAGTTTAATACATTATGTATCACATTCGGGACACGTTTATCCATTTGCTGAGTCTCGAGAGTTGATTTTTATAGTTTGTGTTTATTTCTGCTAGTTTTCTGAAATTTCATTAGTTTCATAAAGTTTATGGATAATTACAATCCAACCCCTTTATTTGACAATTGAGCAAACCGAAGGGCCGGGGCTAAGAGGATAGCTATATCTAGGCCTATGTGGGGGCTGGGAGTGGAGATAGCCATTCAGGCTCCTCTCTGTCCAGCCTTTCTTCCTCCCATTCATACTAATTAGATGCTAGCTCAAATCAGAAAACCCTCCTTTTCTTGAACTAGACTTTAATGGTGGTCTAGGGTAGGAGTTCTTAGACATTTATACTTTAGGAATTAGTAACATTTACAAAGGATTAGAGGGCTGACGTAAAATTGCCAATTTTTAGTTTTCTCAGTAAAGCCCACTAAGAACCAAAAGAAAGGCATGCCTGTGCCTCACTACATTTCCATCATTTCATAAATGGACATATTCGCATCTAAAAATATGAAGAGCAGGACTTTTCTTGTTAAGCTAGAAAGGGCAACTGTAACCCAAAGCAGTAGACTAAAAGCCACGAAGGTATCCCACATTTTCTAAGGAGAGCCATATACAAACATGGTCAGACACCCCACTCTGAGGTAGACGGAGGTAGCCAGATGGGTCCTGATACCAGTCACCACCCTGGCAATCTCTCAACTCTCGTATACATAGGCTCTGGGTGAGGGGAGGAGGGAATGCAGATAGGTGTTGGAGAAGTGAGTTATTAGCCTACTGAAAATGAAGAATCACTTCTAGAGAGGGGGTGCCTTCAACAAAGGGCAGATTAGCTTCTGTATCCCTTAGGCTCCAACCAGGAAAATAAAAGGGATTTAACACAAGAAACTGATTATGCAGGTATTGGATGATAAAAGTGAAAAGGGGCCAATAAGGTAACCCAAAGATTAATTAATTGCAAGAAGCAGCTTACCATTCCTGAGGGAAGAAAGGGGAAAGATGATGTTATAAGAATCTAGGAGTGCAAAGGAGGGGTCACCACTGTAGGAGCTGGGACCACCCACGGGTGGCTCTGAAGCTAGTCAGTCAGTAGAACTCTGCCATATGGCTGGTTCTGGGTCTGCCAAGAGGGAGTGCCCCAGTTGTCCATTCTCCTGGGAGGAGAAAGAAGGTCCCTTCTATCTAACTCTCCTGTTCTAGTATCCTACAAGTGATTCCCACTGTCAGAACCTAGAGGAAACCACCTGGGAACAGATTCTGTTAAATGTAGTCTGCAATGTAGTTTGCATCACAGAGCAGAGTTTAGAGTGGTGGGCTCGGGCCTGAAAGACACCAGTAAATAACTCACAGTATCACATTTCTTCATTGATCACTTATGCAGAAGCCTTTTGTGCCTTTTTGAGCAAGGAGAAAGAGAAATGGAGAGAGAGACACAGCAGGGCGAAGAGAAGAAACAGCAGCAAAGCAGCATACACTTTCACCTCATAGTGGGACAAGGATGCTTGAGTTTATTCTGGATCAAGTGGACATCGTAGCTTGAGCCAGTATGTCATTATGCCAGTCAAGAGTGTAGACTATCAGGCAAGGGTATTCGACCAGCAAGAGTTTCAATTTTTATCAATAGGGGTAGAACTGAGGAGACAAGAAAGTTATTTCTTCCCAGTGTGAAAGCTCCTACTTGACCCTAAGAAGACAGCTAATAAAAGTTTAAAAGTATCTTCTAAGTGATGAAATATAAAAACCACAGGGAAACATATGGAGAAGGCATCAATGTACATTCTCATTTTTCCAGAGATACAGTGGCACTCAAAAAAGGACTGCAATTAAATGCTCTGTTAGATAAGAGGATTTTTACCACTTTTCATTAATTCTGCTCTGCCACAATGTGGAAAGAGCTAGAACTTGAAGACAAGAGGGAGGAGGAGGAAGAAAAGAGTAGACCATTCCTTCTTTCCACTCCAAGTCCCAGACACTGGCCACTGAGCTGGGGAAGGGGAAGGAGATGTGATTTAAAGCAGATATAAGATTGGAGTTATGGAATCAATCCAAACAGTTGTTAAGGAGTAATAAATAGATTTGACATTGCAGATGGGAAGCAGTTATTGGAGAAAAATGAAGATTAGTTCATATCTGTGCTCTACTGAGTTCAGAATGTTCAATAAATCAGTTATACAAAAAACAAAATGAAACTTTTTTGAACATCATCTCCAGAATAAAAGACAATCTGTAAACTGGAAAAAAGTAGCATGCTTAAAAACTCAAAATATTTCCTTTATTTTTCTCTTTGCTGCATAGTTTGGTCTAGCATGTATCCACAATGCAGGATTTTTAAATGATTACCATTATTCACTGAATTTCCTATCAGTCAGGTATCACTAGTACTGATAACTGTAACCTGTTGAAGGTGAAATTCACGCTATTGCTACAGCAGTCAGGGTCATTTTCCTCATTTTAGTCTTCAGTTCTCTGTGGAAAAGGGGCAAAGAAGAAAATGTGAAATTATATAAAGAATATTGTAGTCTTTGAATGTAACAGAATGTTACGAAGGGCTAATATAAGTTTAAAAGTATCTTCTAAGTGATGAAATAGAAAAACCACAGGGAAAACTATTAAAAATATGTCAGGAATGGAATTTATAGCCATTATACTTACTCGTTACCTTAGAAATTCTTAGAAATGCTTTGTTTTAATGAGGCATATGGTGTTCCATTTATTGAGAAGCAAATTTTATAGTGGAAAAATAATCTCCAACATTTGCATTAAATTTGAGGCATTTGAAATTTTTAGTATCTTTTAAAATTACACCTTTTGTCCTTATATTAATAGGGAGCATGACTCCAGGAAAGTGATTAACTTAACTTGTTTTTACAACAACAGAAAAAAAAAAGAAATAAAAATCATTTCATTCACTTCCATTTTGAAAAGATGTGAATGAGACCCAATCAGCTGTATAGTGATAGGTTAAGAGACTTGGTTTTAGAGCTAGAATGTTCAGTCTTAACTAGTGGAGCGCATGATTTTGGACATGTTTCATTGCTATTCCAAGACTTGATTTCCTCACCTGTCATGATAATTGTGTCTACTTCATTTGATTGGTTATTTTTATGAGATAATTGAAATCATGTACATAGATTACATAAATTGGCTCATGTAAATGCTCTATCTATATTAGCCTAAATGAAAGGCAACAGGCACTAACAATCAGCAAAAATATGGCACATTTAATCCCTATTCTCATGTATTTCAGCAGAATTGCCACTGCCACCCATGAGTGAGGACGTAAAACTACCTCTGCCTCACAAAAGCAACTTGAGATAATGCCCGTGGACCTTCTTTTCTCAAAGTATTAAAGCCATTCTAGAACACCAGCTAGATTTCATTCATTCATTCTTTGAAAAGTTACTTATTGAGACCCTGCTTGTGTTAATCACTATGCTAGGCACCAAGAGGGATATTTTAAAACTGCTCTATGGCTTTGTAAAGTTTTGGTAGCAAGTCTGGTATCAGTTAGGCTCCTAGCAGATAATAGATTGCACTCCCAAAGGGGGTGAAAGAGAGTTTACAGGAGATACTATTTACAAAAAGTATGGGCAGAGTTGAGGATAACCAAAAAGGGGTGATGAAGCACCAGGAGCCCAGCAGTAGTGGGAAGCTGCTTCCAGTTCTACGCCTAAATAGGGATGCCCGTAGGAGCCGTGACTGAGAATACAGGCCTTTAGCTATTGCTGTCCTATGGGCAGCAGAGAGGGACCTCTCTTTCCTCTTGCTCTCTTGATCTCCTACAACTGCTTCCATTAGCTGAACACACCCAGGACCCAGTTGGCTAGAGAGTCCCTGAGGACCAGCCTCTTAGGGCACAGACCAGGATGGAGAAGGGTGACAGTGGGTCTGGAGGGGCACATGAGGAATATCCGAAAAATAATCTATCTTTCTCCTCTTTTTTTGCTTGTCTTATATAACAGATGTTGGCTTTTTTTCCTGAATATAAAAGTAATATATTTTTATTGTAGAACATTTGGAAAACTGCCTTGTAACTTGCGATCCTACTTTTTCCTAGCCAGGACATGTTCCCGGTTGAAGACACATGAATTTATCCAGTAAGCTTTCATACTCAAAGGATCATAAAGCAAATTTATTTCCATGGATAAGACCTTACAGAAATGCTCTTGCTTTCCAAAAGATCTACTGATGTTACCCTGGAACATTTTGTCTTTCTGCCTGTCTTAAGTTTCCTTATCATGGCATCTTCCTACATGTTTTGTACTCTTGGCATATTAAATTCTTTTTATATTTTTGAATACCATATTGTTATACAGTATCTCCTCTAAACAGATTCAATTCAATAATAAAAAGAAAACTTCCTATAACCCTTATATGATTTCCATTGTTATCATTACACATGTCTTTAATATTTTTTCTGTTCACATTTTTACAGAGTTATAATCATTGAATATGTACGGTTCTATATCTGGCATTTAAAACTTAAATTTGAATATTGCTTTTGTTTAAAAAACTTAGGAGTATAAACTTTTTTTTCAGGTTCCACCCTACCTATAGCGGCACTCAAAATTGACTATCACTCTGTGATAAGATATCTCTTACTTGTCTACTTTTGTTAGGTTTCAAGAAGCCTTTGAATAAAAGCTTTAAAATTCTGCCTACTGCTGTTTGGTCAGCGTTAGAGGAGCACAGTAGTTGTAATCATTCCTTGGAGTGTGCTGAGGAAATTCTTTTCCTTAGTATATTGAATCAAATACCTGAAAAGCCTGTGGGGTTCTCTCCCTGCAACACTTATAAAGGCAAAGTTTCTCCCTCCCCCCACTCTCTTATCTACTTTGTCAATTTCACTGCCAACTCCTGCATAATATAGTCAAATTATGCATTAGAAATTCAACCCTGGTTTCCTGGGTGATGGTGTAATGCCACTACTTAGTATTCTTAGTCACATAGCTACAATTCCATCATGCTCTTAATCTATATATATCTTCATGTTAGAGAGGCAGACTTTTCAAACAAGGCATGCATTGAGTTTAAATGGACAGAGTGAAGAAACACATAGGAGTTCTTGAGTTCAGCAATAACGCAGGACATTTTTGATATTAAGATCTTGTGAAACCTCTATTAACATTTCTTTGATTTGGTAATTTCTATAGTACGTCTTTTCCAGTTAAATTCTCAGAATTCTTCATATTCTTTTGTAGCGTATTATGACAACTTTAAATGTGAGCCTGTTTTAACAGCCTGAGTCTTCATAAACCAGTGACTAGTTTTCCTCTGGAGCATGCACAACTAGGGTGCACCCTTAAATTTTGGTAGTGTTACTGAGGCTCTTTGTTTCTGAAGTGACTTCCAAGGATCTGCATAAAACAAGTGCTATGAACTGCAGCATCTCTTCCTCAAAATGGCCAGATTTGTGTGATTTAAACCAGGAAATTTAAGCTCTTTCTACTTAGTGATTGCTAAAATTCTCTGTGATGAATACTTGCCTACCTGCCTATGTACTTATACGTGTGAGAGGTTTAAACTGGTAGTAAAAATTGAGATTAAGATTTTTTTCTCTTATATATATATATTTGCATTGATATCGTTCTTTTCCTTTTTCTTTTTAATAGTATCAAGGGATCATATTCTTTAAATTCTGAATCTGTTATGTTTTAGTTGTGTTATCTTGGCCGAATAATTTTTCTGCCCTTCTGTTCTTATTAAGAAAAAATTGATAAAAACAATCTCACAGATTGTTATGGGGATCAAATGAAGTATTTTGTGGGAAAGTACTGTGTAAGCTGTAAAGCCCTACACAAATGCATATTATTTTTATATTGAGCATGATCATTGATTATTCGGGAGCCTAATTGTTACCCTCTATTCTTACTCTCTTCTCTCCAACAGGTTTGCATCAACTTCTTGGGTTTTTGTATTTTGTGAACTTCTTTTCTCAGCATGTCAAATGTAACTGGCTTGGTAAATTATGATATTTGCTTATTGATAGGTACATTGTTACATTTCAAATGTTAGTTTAGAGGATATGCCATATATTTTTATTTAACTAAGGATATAGAGCTGTTCTTTTTTTGTGTGTTTTTTCTCCTGTAGGTCTTAAAAATTGTCAGCAAAGCTGCTTTGAATAATAGACATCCTAAGAGGGGAATTTTCCACCTCTATAATGAAGAAGAGCAGGAGTGTGATGACAGTGACGGCCGATGATGTAAGTTCCAAAAGGCAGAGTTGCCGTACTCCACTCACGCTCGTTCTGTTCAATAAAGAAGTCACTCGATAATTCTACTCAAAGGGCAGACAAGGGTATTTAACACACCAGTCTGACACTAGGTGTTCCCATGACATAGACATTGGCAGCACCTGAATGGACCCAGCATTCTGCAAGGTGGACAGAAAGAACAATGCCCTCTGTGCAGCTTGGAGATGGGCTGAGTTTCAGCTTGTGGTTTTTATTCACAAAACCACCAGTCTCGAGTCTATGCCCACATCCTAACTCCTGGATAATTCCTCTTTCCACACGGCTTGCATTATCTATCCTCTAGTGACTTTCTTCCATACTTGTACAGCTAACCCTTGAAAGTCACTTCCTATGGGAGGGACTTTGTGATATACACATCTTCTAGGCCTTTTCTACTCAGGTGTGGTCATTGAATCAGCAGCATTAGCATCACCTGGGTGTTTATTGGAACTGCAGAACCTCAGGCCACGCCTCACACCTACAAATCAGATTGTATTTTTAACAAGATCCCAGGGTGTCTAGGTATGTACATTATGTTTGAGAAGCCCTGCTCTAAATCACCTGAAAAAAGTCTATGAACTCACCATCTTTATAGCTTTGGATCTTGGTCAGTTGAGACTAATTATCTCTTTGCTTTCAACTGACCCCCATTAGTGTGTCTTTAATTTCTAGTTCTTACCCAGTTACCGTTTGTAATCGAGCTAAACATTATATGCCACTAATCAGATGTGTGAAAGGAAAGAAGGGAGGGAAAGAGAAAGAAGAAGTAATTTTCCATGATTTCTGTAATAGCTTATCTCATTGTTAAGCTCCTATTTCACAGATTGGGGGGAAAGCCTGGCAGGTACTTGAACTTGCCAATCAATGTAAAACAGTGTCTCTTGGGGAAATGCCCAAGTGTTTCAGGATTTCTCCCAGTTCTTACTCCTTCCTTTTAATTACATAGCATGTGGCCAAAGCCAGAAGCTTGACGTTAAGTTACGGTTGCAGGGCAGTAGAGGTGTATTGTATTTTCCTCTTCTCGTATTACCCTTTTCCAATAGCCTCTACTCTTGTCCACTTGAGGAATAGATCATTTTCCCAGGTCTTTGTCAGTCTCTGCCTAGGACTGGTGCTGCGCAGGTGTGGTGGCAGGTATAACAGGTGAGGATCACTCTCAGTGTGAGCAGTGCACCTTCTCAGCTCACTGAGAGTTTGGTTTTTCCCTCACTGCCTGCACTCTTCACCTGACCTCTGCATGGGGCTCTGGTCATTTAAGACTCAGCTAAGCTCACTGTCCAACCCAATTTTGGGTGCTCATCTTAGGAATCTGTGGCCCTTTTGCCTCCTGCTGCAGCAAACTCCTTTGCAGGTATGTTAGGACTAACTTTCAGCTTCCTCCTGTGTCCCCAAGGAACTTGTGGGATCTTCTAGGACCCATGATGCAGAGGGAGACTTAGGTATGCTATTTAGGCCCTTGTCTCCAAAACACACTGCAAGAACATAGCCAACATGTTGTATTCTATCACTTGTGACAGTATTTCTTTCCTTTTATTCTCCCTTCCCTGCTCCCACACCAGAAAGGCATTTCCCTTAACTTACGGTCTAAATTCTCAGTACCACTGGAAAAAAGCTATGTTCAGACTTCCATGCTCTGCTCACGATATCTAAAAGAAAACTTCTGGAATTTAGGAATTCTTTTTCTCTTAAAAAAAAAGAGCCTGGATTGTCCCTTAATACTATTTGTATGCTGTACGCTCCAAGATTTTTGTGTTAGGAAGAATAAAACTGAGCAATGCATTCCATCTGTGTAAGATGGACAAACCATTTTTTGTTTCTCATTGCGTCTTTAGAGTCACTAAGGGATTGGTTGCCACCATCAAAAGAGGAGGAAGGTTGCCTGCAAGAATGTGTGAAAAGAGAAAAAAACACTTTAAATGAATATTAACCCCACCAGATTGGACAAATATTGTTTACATTTACTCTGTCCGACGTGGTAGCCACTAGCCACGTGTGACTGTTAAGCACTAGTCTGAAGGGAAATGTGCTGTAAGCATAAAATAGACCTTGGATTTTGATTCAATAGAACAAGTATAAAAATTGCAAAAATTTCATTAATAATTTTTTGATGTTGATTACACGTTGAAATGATAATATTTTGGATACACTCAGCTAAGTAAAATATGTTATTAAAATGAATTTTACCTGTTTCTTTTTACTTTTTTAATGTTGCTACTAGAAAAGTTAAAATTACACATTTACCTGTCATTTGTGGCTTGGCCTTTGTTTCTCGTGGACAGTGCTGACCTAGACCTTCTCATTGTGCGCCTCAACCTTGCAAGTACAGTGTAGAAGATCATACTGAATGTTTCACACAATATCTCTTCCCTCACAACAAAAGCAACTTAACAGATTTTATATTTTATGTATCACACCCTTAAAGTAAGTTTTCAATCTAATCAGGGGTATTTTATTATATTCTCATTTATTTCAACTTAGTAAAGTTTTATTCAGTGATTTAAACATTCACCTAATATTAATCTGGCACTTATTATGTGCTAAGCACTGTTCTAGGTTCTAGAGATTCAGAAAGAAATAGGATAATGTCCTTGTCCCCTTGGAGCTTACATTCCAGTGGAGGGGGGCAGAAATAAATTAATAAATTATAAAATAACCCCAGTTATGATAAGGACAATACGGAAAAATGGAGTTGGTTAGCGGTGCAAAGAATGATTGGGTGGTGAGAATAGGGTCTTTATGGAAGGACAATTTGAGGAGATGACATGTGGGCAGAGGTGACATACGAGCAGTGAGGGAGGGAGGCTGTGCATGTCTGGGGGAGGAGCATTTCTGGTAGAGGGACCAGAGAGAGAGGAAAGGCCTTTACTGCATGCAAGACACTATGTTTGGGCCTGTGGGATACATACATGAATGAATCCTGACGCCTGCCTTTATATACTTGTAGCACATAAATAACTTCAGTAGGAGACTTAATACAATGCCTGTCATAGGAGCAATATGCATTGAATGCTTGGCATTCTGGAACTAAGTTCCAGAACTAAGTTCCAGAAGTAAATTAAGCACTATTCACGTACTGAACACAATTAATTCTGACTAAGGGATTACAAGATAGTTTAGAGGGGAGGAAGTTGTAGGTTTGGGGAGGAGTTGAAAAGGGGAAATTAGGAGAGAAGAACTAGGAGATATGTGTATAAGTGAGAGAAAAAGGGAGAGAGGGAATAGCTAAATGTATATATATATACACACACACTACTATATATGAATATACTATACTATAGTATATATATGTGTATATATTATAGTTTATCTTATAATATACCAGCACATATAATATGTATATAGTATTATAACCGAAAGACAAATATCCACATTTATACCCCAGTTATCATTTCGAACTTCTAATCACAGACATTAGGAGATTGTTTGAAAGAAGGGAAGTAATCAGTAAGAGAAATAAGAATTACCTCCAGCAAACTACTCTTGGCAATTGAGGGTGACTGCCTACAATAAAACCATATTTTTCAAGGACAAAATTCCTTTTATCACTGTCTCACGGAGTATCGTAACATTTAGCCTAACAGGGGTATCATTTGCTGCTTTCCTAATTTCCATTTTTGATTTCATAAGGTTTGAAAAGTTCTGTCCTATGGTCCAAATCGAATGTGCATCTCAGCACAGTAGGAGTCCTTAAAAATACCTTACCCCATTTTCTCACTACGAGCTTCATGAAAGAATTCAAAAAGTAGAGAAATTTCAAAAACTACTGAACTAGACAAAAACATAACAACTAAACCTTGACTACTTAGGCACCGATATGTCTTATCTGGAGGTTTCAGTGGTCCTAACTTGGTTGGTTTTGATATGGGGACAGGACAAGAGATGAGTCCCTTTGGTGTCTCTTTACTTCCTCCCTGCAAACTTCTACTGAGGTGCGGGATTTCACACTAGCTTTTCCTTTGTGATAACTTTTTGGTATTACGTTAGCAACAGTACTGATTTTCAAACAAACAATTATTCAGGAACATGAGAATAATGCAAAACTAGGTTGTTTCCTTAAGGATTTTTCAGTCAAAAGGCCAATTTGGAATGTATGATGCATTTGAAAAGTAGTGATTTCCAGTGGTAAATTCACATTAATGTTCCTTTCTCAAAAATCTTTGATTTGATGAGTGGTATAGAGTTGTTCAAAATCATGCTGGTTAAAATAGAAAAATAAGTTCAAGATCATAAATTCAGCAATTGAGAATTGATTTGAATTAAATTTTGCCTTTGTGGTTTTTATTAATTTTAGGGGAGTAGTATATAAATTATGGGTATCAATTATAGAGTTCAAGGTAATTATGAATACCTCTGCATGGGTTAATAAATGTTTATAAAACAATATGAAGTTTTCAATATTTAATTTAATTTATAAAAAGCTATTCCATTGTGTTCTTTTGTGTCAATGCATTTTCATGTTAACTGAAGTCTTCTGAAACAAATCTTTTTAATTCAAAGTGTGACTTCAAATCTGTAAAATGAAGCTTGTTTACATGTTAATGTGGGAAATATTTTGTGGTATTTGTGACTTTGTTATTTTTCAAATAACAAGTACCAAATAAGTACCCATTGAACTCTCTTACTACAATTAAAACTGATGGGCAATATGTCCTTTTTCTAAAAGAGAAAAATACCTAGTAATTTTATTAGGAGGCTAAGGTGGTTGGTGGTTTAGCTAAATTATATCTTTATTTCTATTCTTTGGTACACTGTTTCTTACATAAGAGGTAATGTGTATAGGCAAGACTTTTTTGGTCAGATAACCAGTACTTTCTTTACATGCATATTTGGCACTAGACTGATTTACAGTTATACTTTCTGGCTTTTAGTTTGTTCTTAAATCTTTTCAGAAATATTTTGTATACTCTTTCTCCTCAACTAATTTGTAAGTCTTTTAAGAAGCAAATTTATGTATATGAGGCTTTTCCTTTGGCCTCTAATTTCTAAAACACACACACACACACACACACACACACACTGTCTCTCTCTCTCACATACACACACGCATGCACACCATGAAGTAAGTGCTAGGCCTACAATGGATTTAATATAATAACTAGTTACTAAATAGTAAAACATGAATACATTCCAGAATATGTCAAACTTCGGAAAGTCCTAAATTGTTTTATCTTCTTCCAGTTACCGAATTGTGGTTCTGTTGAATTTCAAATAAATGACATATCAAAACCATAAGTCAAGTGCCAAAAAAATAGGCTGATATCATATTTTCATTTAGGGAAAGTAGGGATCCTGAAAATTGTCAAGCCTTTTCTTGCTGAGATTTTTGTCATCAAAATATGGTCTTGTGTGGATATGTATAAATCACTACAATACAGTTATGTGAGAAAAGATACTATGCCTCTTTTTGCTGTTGTATCCTTCTTAAGTAGTACAGTGCAAAACTATAATAGATGTACTTCAAATATTTGTTGAATGAACCCAGCTAGATCCTCAAACTTGAGTTAATTATTCTTGTATGAACTAGGATAGGGTCAGTCTGGTGGAGAGTAGAGGGTAAAGAACTTTGGTCCGTTTAAACCTTAGGAGGTCCAGTCTAAGGTTCTCCTAAGTCTAATGTGAAGGGCTAGTACGAATTACCTCCCTTTAGGGCCACAGAGTGATTTTCAGGTGAGACACTTTGGCCTGATGGTAGGACTTCCCTGTTAAGATAAGTGCGGAGAGTGAAAATTATAATTTTTAAATTCCAAGTTGCTCTTAGTGGCCACTGCATTGCTATAACATTTTCTATCTTTGAGCTGGTATGAAGGCACACCATGCAGTGGTTCATTTGGGACTCCCACTCTCAACAGTACCAGGCCCCATAGTCACCAAGAGACATGGGAAGAATGAACAACTCATGTGAGTGGTTATGGAACAATGCCTTTGTCTTCTTACAAGTATTTGATTTATGTCAGCATTAGGGCATGTACTTGAACATGGCAGTTCAGGAGTGGATAACACATACCTCTTCTTTTTCTGAGCTCTTATGCAATTTGAGCAAAAAGAAAATCACCAACCATGAGAAGACCTTTCATAGGAGCAGAACGGTCAGTCACCTGTAATTATCAATATTTTGCTGTCTTAAGAGAAAATATATTTTACTTCAAAGCACCAAATAAGAGAGTTTATGTTTTATTATGGTTTGTTCTCATGTTGTAGAATAACATTGGTTTCCAAAGTATATTTTCAATTTAGCAAATTTCGTTTTAGTAAATTAAGGATAAAAGAAAAATAAAAAGAGAAAGAAAAGAAAAACCCTCCAATCCACATGCTATAACTGGTAACATTATCTACATGCCTAAAGATTTCCACGAATATGTAGCTGATTGATTTACTCTAAAAGTTGAGAATCAGCACCTCCCCCCTTTGTTTTCTCTTAAACTTTTGACATCAATGTTAGATTACGTTGGTGAGATAATGAATCAGGACTTCTTAAGTGACAGCTTGATCATTTAGTTTCTTATTTAGTTTCTTATTTCACTTCATCATCTTAAACATTTGAATTTCATTTTCTTTTTCTTCTTTTTTTCCCCCCTGTGGTTCCTCCAGAATGTTAAAGATTATTTTGAATGCAGCTTGAGTAAATCGTACAGTTCTTCCAGCAACGCACTTGGGATCGACCTCTGGAGAGGCAGAAGGTGTTGCTCAGGAAACTTACAGTTACCACCGCTGTCCCAGAGACAGAATGAAAGGTCAAGGACTCCGGACGGAGATGGCATTTCCAGGCCGACCACCCTACCTTTGACAACGCTTCCAAGCATTGCTATTACAACTGTAAGCCAGGAGTGGTGAGTAGCCTCAAAGTTAAATGTCAACTCTAAATTTTATTGTCTTATTACTCCAAAAACAATTTCATGGTATTAAAATGTCAGTTATCTGTGAAATAACTAAGATTTTTGACATTTTGAGAATTTATTTCCCTTTAGATAGAAAGATGAAGTCTTTTAAACAGTGTAGATATTTTCTACTTCTTCAGATTGGAAGGAGCCTGCTTCGTATAGAGCCTGTTGAGGAAAGAATGAAATACATTTACATTAATGTCAAGGGAAATAAAAATTTCTGCCTATGATCTTTTTTTTTAAACCTATTCAGAATGCATCGATATTTTTTAATTTAGAAAAGCAAAATTACATAAGAATACCTATAGCATATATATGTATATATATGTGATATTCTTATTGCTGTACTCCACACATATGTCTACCTTCTTTTCATTATAATTCTACTTTTCTAATTTCGGTTTGTGATCACATATAAAACGTTTTACTATAAACAAAAAGAACAATGAAAATTGCGCTGTCAGAGATATGAGAGATGCTTGGACTGTTTCACAGAGTCTGTATTTGTGAAAGCAGCTGTTTTAAAACTAGTGTTGAAAGTTAATCAAATACATATAGTCTTATAACTGTGATTAAATTATGCCATGACTGCTTCAAATATCTGTTTTATTATCTATTAAATAAGTACTTTCTTCCTTTTTCTTTCCTTTTTTTCTATATAATTTTCAAATATTTTCCAAGAATGGTCTGCTTACCTACATGGAGATTTATCATTAAAATGAAAAATATTTTTCTATGTTTTATATAATGTTAAATTATAATAATGTGGTACTTTTAAAATCTCTTCATATTTAAATCATTTATTAAGGAGAAGTACTAAACATGTCATTAAAAATCCATGATTTTTATGGTGTGCCTTCTACCTATGCCACATGCTGAGCTCTGCAGTGCTGATATGAGCTCTTTGAATGATACACGGCATCTTTTAGGTGGTGTTTACCTAATGAGCTAAAAAGTAGATCACTGAAATTCTGGGTATCACAGTTAATAGCATGAAATGTTTCATCAAACAATTTGTATGTGTTAGAGAAGCATGCAAAAACATTGTAGGGAAAATGGGTTAAAAATTTGAGAAGCACTGATTTACATCTTCTGTTCAGCTAAATTAACATTATAGCAGTCACAGCCAATCATTAGGAACTACAATGGGCATATTGCTCCCACATAACCTACTCAATCACATGGCTTATGTGATTAGTTTGGTTATGCTTCTGCATAATTGTGGATTTGGAGTCTTAAAGATTTCCAGATTTATTTTTCAGCAAGTTGGCACTGATACAATTATACCAGTTGTTAAAATATTGAAATACTTTCATACTAGTTGGTAAATATATGCTTTCCTGAGCTCTGTGACTGCCTCTACTACCATCCCAGACTTTTCCCCAGAAGACCCCAGAATTCCCCATAATTCAACAACAAAGAAGTGGTTACTGGCGTGGTAGGAGTCTTGTTTTGGTGGGTGTTGGTACTATATCTGTTGTTAGATATTTTGAATGACACCCTGTATGAAATGTACAGTACCTTTTAGAATTTGGGTTAATTTAACTCAAGCACATTTTGGGAGTTGTGGAATTGTTCCTTCCTTAGAAGTATCAAAACGAGACTCTACCATTTGGGGCATGCTTGTTTACCTCTCCTAGTTGAATATTTTTATTTTTACAAAGAAGGTAATATCCTCATATGAAGATTAAGTGAGGGAATCGAGTCTATATAAGGTATATGTTTAGCAATCAGCAAATGTTAGTTTCTCTCCTCTTGATCATTATCCAGTAAAGCCTTTTGAAAATGAGAACCCATGTTTCAAGTATCAGTAGCCTCATGTTGGGTGTCAGTAGTTCAGAGTGAAATTGAGGTTTCGGCCATTATCCAGAAAGTTTATGTTGTATAGTCAGTGAATACCACGTATTAGTAATTTATTCATAACATGTCTGTTTTATTTCAATTAACTAGATACTTTTGAAAGTATGAGAGTATTCATCATTAACTCTAAATTTTTTAAAAAAATATAAACAACTAAAAGAATTTCTGTACATCCCCTGAAAATGCTTCCATTGGAATATTGATAGTTGAAAGCTCGTGGAATTACTGGCAGAGCAATCTGATAGAAAGATGATTTGATTAGAAGTGAGGAAGTACGGTTTCAACTATCGTCATTGCCATCAACTTGATGAACGTTCACAGAGATGTAGGATCAGGTGTGAGAAAGAATTATACTTGCCACTTAGAGCACTGAGAATATGGGATCAATTTTCATGTCTAGACCAGCAGTCAGCAAACATTTTCTGTACGGGGCCAGATTAGCACATGTTTTCAGTTTTTTGAGCTTTATAGTCTCTGTCACAACTACTCAACATTGCTGTTGTATTGTGAAAGTAACCATAGACAATGTGCAAACCAGTATAGTTGTGTTCCAATAAAACTTTGTTTACAAAAACAGGCAGCTGGCTGGAGTTTTCTGACTCTCTTTCTAGACTAGTAAAGATCTCTAGGACATATGTGACTCCTGATTTGGTAATTGCTTTGACGGTTAAAAAAGATAGAGACTGACCTTGAGGTCATGGCTGACGTGCTAAATAAGTCGTAAGTATGGGACTTTGTGCTCCAGATCAAAGCATCCAAGCCAGTGAAAGAATTTGAGGGAGTCCTAAAGAAAAGTATTGCCCAATTCTATAGAAAATTAAAAATAATAACGTTGATATTACCTAAACATTTGTACTCCTGTAATATTCTGAAATTTAAAAGATAAATAAATAAACCAGTGGTCCCCACCACACTTTTTGGCACCTGGTGCCTAAAAAAACAATAAAATAAAAAATAAAATAAAAATAAATAAATATAACCCTCTAGGGGGAGAGCACATTGATTATGGGAGCTGCCCATCATTGCAGGCAAAAGTCCTGGAATATAAGAATAGTAGTTTTCTTTATCATGGAGCAAGAAAGAGTTAGAAAGGACTTGAGCCACAGTTTTATTGGGTGACTTTCATGCTGTTGCCTTTTGGATGAGTTTTCACATCCTCTAAAAGACACGAATGAACAAACAATGGACACGATAATACCTACTTTTCAGGGTTATGAGGAGAATTAAAGAAAATGTTTGTGATGCATGTAGCATAGTACCTAGCACTTAAATGGTTATTTTGACATTATTATTATTGTTGTCATTGTCATTGTTTGGTTCTGTTGCTGGAGACCTATTGTGATCTTTTGGGGATATTGAAAAAGCTTGTTTTTTTCATGTTGTCAAGGTTCTTATGCTGGTTCCTTCTCATCTGAAACCTGTTCTCTCAGCTCAGGGTGGATACGTTTGTGGTGAACCTGTTCTCTGCTGGGAACTCTCCCACTTAGTGAAAAGAAGGAGAGGTCCCTGGATTGTACACTTGTGTCTTACTCCAGAGGACTGACCTAGCAGGAGAGGAACGGAGGCACTGAGAGCATATAATGCAGCTGTTCTCCTGCATTGTCCCATTCTCCTGTGGTTGTCTAAATCCAAGCTGGTGCTGGGGGATATTTGTGCAGAATGGTAGGTTGATTCCAAGGATGCTGTTGGAAATTTGCGCAGGGGGCTGGGCAAGTCCCTCTCCATGGAGGCAGTTGGTAAGGGAGTTTGCTCTGCCTGGGTCTCCCTGTGGCAGTGGCAGTAGTGGCTGGGTGAGGTTATTTAAAAGGTGGCTGCAAGAGTTAGGGCTGTGGGCATTGATTCCATCCAGGTCCAGGGGCAGTCACAGCACATGGCAAGGGGCAGCTTGCAGTGCTGTCTGGGGGCAGTGCCACAGTGGCTAGGTGGTACATGGTGCAGGCAGGGCTTCCAGGATGCATGATGCATGGGGCCATGGTGGCTGGGTGGCATGCAGGGCCACAGCAGCTGGGCATCTCATCTAATCTAAATGTGGAAACAACCTAAGTGTCCATCAGCAGATGAATGGATAAAGAAAATGTGGCATATATGTGTGTGTATGTGTGTGTGTGTGTATGTGTGTGTGTGTGAATATATATACATATATATATATGTAAATAATGGAATGTGAGAGGACTTCAAAAAGTTCATGAAGACCATGGAGTTCTACTCAGACACGAAAAACAATGGTGATATAGCACCCCTTGTATGATCCTAGATAGAGCTGGCATGTATTCTACTAAGTGAAGTATCACAAGAATGGAAAAACAAGCACCGCATGTACTCACCATCAAATTGGTATTAACTGATCAACACTTAAGTGCACATATAGTAATAACATTCATCTAGTGTTGAGCAGATGGGCTGGGGGAGGAGGGGATGGGTATATTCACACCTAATGGGTGCGGTATGCACTGTCTGGGGGATGGACATGCTTGAAACTCTAACTCGGGTGGTGCAAAGGCAATATATGTGACCTAAACATTTGTACTCCCATAATATGCTGAAACCAAAAAAATTAGAAAACAAACAAAAAGTTCATGAAAAAATGGGATTAAAAGATACAAATAAAAAATATGAGCTTTATTTTTCATCATAAGCTCCATCAAGGTCAAGACACTTTTGTAAGCATAACACCAGCCATTTAGTCCATCCCTATAAAACTGAGGGTCCTGAGAATTTAACCATGTCAATGCAGTCTTTTGTACATTGTTAACTGAAGAAAAATGGGTGCCCTTTACATGGTTTTTAAGATTAAGAAACAAAAGGGAGTCAGAAGGAGCCAAATCAGGACTTCCTAATTGAAAGCCCAATGACTTCCCATTGAAAGTCTTGCAAAATTGCCCTTATTTGATGAGAAGAATTAGCAGTAGCATTGCTGTGTTGAAGGACTCTCAGGTAAAGCTTTCCTGGGAATTTTTTTTGTTAAAGCTTTGCCTAACTTTCTGAAAATACTCTCATGATAAGCAGATGTTATTGTTCTTTGGCCCTCCAGAAAGTCAACAAGCAAAATGCCTTGAGCATCCCCCAAAAGTGTTGCTGTGACCTTTGCTCTTGACTTGTCCACTTTTGTTTTGACTGGACCACCTCCATCTCTTGGTAGCCATTGCTTTGACTGTGCTTTGTCTTCAGAATTGTGCTGGTAAAGCCATGTTTCATCTCCTGTTATAATTGTTTAAAGAACTGCTTCAGGATATAGATCCCACTTGTTTAAAATTTCCGTTGAAAGCTCTGCTCTTGCCTGCAGCTCATGTGGACATAATGGCTTGGGCACCCATTGAGTGGAAAGCTTGCTCAGCTTTAATTTTTCAGTCAAAATTGTGTAAGCTGAAACAATTGAGATGTTTATGGTGTTGGCTATTGTTTGTGCTGTTAAAGTCAGTCCTCTTCAATTAGGACATGAACAACATTAATTTTTCCTCACAAATCGATGTAGATGGTATGCCACCACAGGCTTCATATTCAACATTGTTTCTTCCATTGTTAAAATGAGTTATCTAGTTGTAAACTGCTGATTTATTTGGGGTATTATCCCCATAAACTTTTCATAAAGCATCAGTGATTTCACCATTCTTCCATCCAAGCTTTACCATAAATTTGATGTTCCTTCTTGCTTCAATTTTAGCAGAATTCATGTTGCTCTGATAGGTGCTCTTTTCAAACTGATGTCTTATCCTTGTCTTAGTGCCTTATGATGTCTTAGTGCCTCGAACTAAGTGCTGTTTGGAGATATTATAATAAGTTAGTATAGGCTTATTTTGGTGCAGAAAAATTTTTAAATTTATGCATAGTTTTTCATAATTTGCATTTCCTTTGAATTTTTTAAAGTCCCTTAGTATTATTCAGCTTCATAAAGAATGAAATTATGTAACATGTGAAAAAATGGATAAATTTTTAGGACATTATGCTAAGTGAAATAAGCCAGTCACAGAAGCACAAATACTGCATGATTCCACTTATATGAGATACCTAAAATAGTCACATTCATAGAATATGAGAGTGGGATGGTGGTTACTAGAGGCTTGTGGGAGGAGCAGACGGGCAGTGTATAATCAACGGGCATAAAGTTTCAGTTATGCAGGATGAATAAATTCTAGAGATTTGCTGAACAACATTGTGCCTATAGTTAACAATACAGTATTGTACACTTAAAAATGTATTAATGGGGTAGATCTCATGTTAAGTGTTCTTAACACAATACAACATAATATAATAAAGACAGTATTTACAATAGACCAAACCAAATAAGCGAAATACCTAAAAATCTAACAAATATGGACAGGATCTATATGCAGAAAACTGTAAAACTCGGATGGAAGAAATCAAGGATATAAATAAATGGAAAGATATTCTATGTTCTTGGATTAGAATATTTAAAATTGTTAGACTGCAATTATTTTCAACTTGGTTTACATTCAATAAAATTCCAATTAAAATCTTACCAAGCTATTTCATGGATATTGACATATTCATTCTAAAGTTTATGTGAAAGACAAAAGATCTAGAATAGCCAACCCAATACTGAGGATGGGGAGAGGGCAGGAAGCGGAAGAAGAAGAAAAGTGAGAAGAAGAAAAAGAACAACAACAAGAACAACAAAAACAGCAACAACAAAATCTGAAGGGTTCACATATCTGATTTCAAGACTCACTATAAAGCTACGGTAAGCATGACACAATTGTATTGGCAAAAGAATAATCACATAATAATCAATGGAACAAAATATTGAACCAAAAATTTGACCCACAAAATATATTCAACTAATTTTTGATGAGGAAGCAAAAGTAATTCAACGGAGAAAGTACTGTATTTTCAACAAATGGTGCTAGAACAATTGACTGTTCACATGTAAAAAAAAAAAAGGTCAATCTAGACACAAACTTTTCACACAAATCAACTCAAGAGGGATCATAGACCTAAATGTAAGACACAAAATTGTAAAATTGTTAGAAGATAACATAGGAGAAAACCTACGTGTCCTTGGGTTTGGCAATGAGTTTTTGGATTTACAGCAACACCAAAAGCATAATCCATTAAAGAAAAAATTGATAAATTAGACAATTAAAATCCCAAACTTATGCTCTGCAAAAGACAATGTTAAGAGAATGAAAAGAAAAGCCACAAATTAGGAGAAAATATTTACAAAACACATATCTGATAATGGATTTATATCCAAATATGTATAAGAAACTTTAAAAACCCAATGATAAGAAAACAAACAACCCACTTAGAAAATGGGCAAATGATCTGAACAGATATCTTCCCAAAGAAAATATACAGATGGCAAATAAGCATTTGAAAAATATTCAACCTAATTTGCCATTAGGGAATTGTAAATTAAAACAATAATTAGATACCACTACACATTTATTAGAATGGCTAATATCCAAAAAACTGATGATGCCAGTTTCTGGCAAGATTGCACAGCCATAGAAACTCTCATTTATTGCTGATGGGAATGTACAGCCACTTTGGAAGACAATTAAGTAGTTTCTTACAAAGCTAAACATAATGTTAACACACCATCCAGCAATGTTGCCAGGTATTTGCCCAACTGATTTGAAAACTTATATCTATACAGAAACTTACACACAAATGTTTGTAACAGCTTTATTAAAAAAATCTACACAAACTCAGAAGCAACCAAGATGTCTTTCTATAGATGAATTGATAAGCAAATTGTGGTATATCTATGCAATGGGAATATTATTCAACAATAAAAAATGAGCTACCAAGCCATGCAAAGACATGGAGAGATCTTAAATGCATATTACTAAGTGAAAGAAGCCAATGTGAAAAGGCAATATACTGTATGATTCCAATTATATGACATTTTAGAAAAACAGCAATACTGTAGAAACAGTAAAAGACCAGTGGTGGCCAGGGAATCATGAGTGGAGGAAGAGAATGTTGCAATAAAAAACTAATGAGGCTTTAATGCCCGCAGACTCTAGTGGGGAAAATAGATGTAAGCAAATTAATATAATGCAATATGATGAGTTCTAGAGTAAGAACACAGATCACCATCAATTAATCCTTCCCCAAGGGGAGAATGAACAATAAGAAGTGATACTTGGTTTTGATTTTGAAGCTGAGTAGGGATCTGTCTGCTGGACAGAAGTGGAAGTTACATTTCAGGCAGAGGAAATAGCATAAACGAGACCATAACTAATTGAGAGAAAGTGACATATTCAAGGAATGCAAGTATTCATAGGGCATGTGAGAAGGTGTGGGCGGAGATGCAGTCTACCTGCATATCGTGGGAATGCTGAGTCTGCAAAGGTGGTCAGGGATCAGATCATGAATGGTCTTGAAATTTTGGCTGTATACTTTAATAAATTGAAGCCACTGAAATATTTTTAAATAAAGCGAATATAGATCTGTATGTTAGTAAGGTAATAAGAGAAAATGTAGAGGTTGTTTGGAAAGAGAGAGTTTGGAGGTTGGCAGACTAGAGGGGGAACTTTCAAGTAAGGTTGGCAATAAACGCTGAGGAATTTGAGAAAGGAAGTAGCTGTGAGAATGGAAAGGAAGAGGAAAATGTGAGTGATATTGGAGTAGAATGGATGGGAATTGATGCTCAGTTGAATGTGGGCTTGGAGAAGGGGGCAGAAACCATGAATCATGTACAGGTTTCTAGCTTGATCAACTAGATTAATGGTAATTCCATGAACAAAACAAAAACAAAACAAAACAAAATGTGAGTAAAGTATGAGGGAAAGAATGATGGGCTCAGCTTTGACTAGAGTGATTTTAAAGTGTCGTGGACATGTGCTAAACGGGCATTGACTGGAGGCAGTTAAAAACATGTATACTCACAGTTTGGAGACCAGAGACGTACACGTGCTAATGAAGCAATGGAATGAGTGAGATTGTCCAGACCAAGTATGCAAAGATTAATTAGTATCATTTTTATCTTGAACTAAGGATACACTCCTAAGGAATAATAATAATGTGGGGTCAGGTAAGGAAGGAAGTGCCAGGGAGAAAGCAGAAAATGAATAATCACACAAGCAGGAGTAAATAAAATTAGAATAGGGAATTATTATGAAAAAAACAGAAGTAAAGTCTTAGACAAGGTTTGATAATCAAAGACGGATGCATAGAGTGTAAGAGAGGTGAAGATTGGGAAAATCAATTCAGGAGACATTAGTACCCCAGGGGAAGTACCCCAGGAAGCAGTCTCAGTAGGATGGCAGAAGTCGGAATGCACCGGATTGAAGAATGAGCTGGGGGCGGGAGACAAGGATGGGGAGGAATGTACAGCAATGTGTTGGTAATGTTTTAGTTCTGCTGGGTGACTACCTGTGTCCTTTTGCATATTGGATGCTATTTTAATAGTAAAAATAGAGGACAAAATAAAACTTTAAAAGAAACACAAATTGGAGCTGAAAAAGAAAGGATAGCAATAAAAATTTGTCTTTCAGAATTTTTTTTTGGTGAAAGGAAAGAGAATGAGAATGGAAGCTGATGGTGGGGAGGGGAGATCAGGGGAAAGTGTTACAATGCAGAGATGCCTATGCGTGCTGAATGGAAGGGTCCAGTAGGTAGGGAGAGAATGAAGAAGAGAAAGATGGGCAATAATTGATGTAGACTATAGTAGGTGGAGCACAGGAGAAAGGATAAACTTTAGACAAGATTAGAAACTTCTTTTGAGATATGTAAATCCAAGGCAGAAAGGAATGAATCACAGGCACATGTTGCTTAATAAGGGGAATACGTTCTGAGAAGTGCATCGTTAGACAGTTTCATTATTGTGTGAACATCACATTATGTACTTACACAAACCTAGATAGTGTAGCCTATTGCATGCCTAGGCTGTGTAGTAGAGCCTTTTGCTCTTAGGCTACAAACCTGTGCAGCATGTTACTGTACTGAATACTGTAATTGTAACACAATGGTAAATATTTGTGTATCTAAACATGGAAAAGGTGCAGTAAAAATATGGCATAAAAGACAAAAAAATGATACACCTTTATAGGGCGTTTATCATGAATGGAGCTTGCAGGACTGAAAGTTGCTCTGGGTGAGTCAGAGAGTGAGTGGCGAGTGAATGTGAAGGCCTGAGACATTATTGCACATGACTATAGGCTACACTAAATTAAAAAATTTTTTCTTTCTACAATAATAAATTAACCTTAGATTACTGTAACTTTTTTACTTTATAAGCTTTTAGTTTTTTTAGCTTTTTGCCTTTTTTGTAATAACAGCTTAAAACACAAATACATTGTACAACTGTACAAAAATATTTTCTTTCTTTATATTTTTATTCTATAAACTTTTCTATTTTTAAAATTTTTTAATTATTTTTTTACTTTTTAAACTTTTTATTAAAAACAGAGACACACATTAGCCTAGGCCTACAGAGGGTCAGGGTCATGAATATCAGTCTTCTACCTCCACATCTTGTCCCGCTGGAAGGTCTTCAGGGGCAATAACACACATGGAGCTGTCATCTATGATAACAATGCCTTCTTCTGGAAATCCTCCTGAAGGACTTGCCTGAAGCTGCTGTACAATTTACATTATACATTATGTGTATGTGTGTGTGTGTGTGTGTGTGTGTGTGTGTGTGTGTGTGTGTGTGTGTAGAAGGAGTAAACTCTAATATAATGAAAAAAAGTCAGCGCAGTAGGTTTGTTTACATGAGCATCTTCATAAACAGGTGAGTAATGCGTTGTGCCACGACATTAGGATGTCACTAAGTGATAGAAATTTTTAATCTCTGTTATAATCTTATTGGACCACCATTGTATATTCAGTCCATCGTTGACTAAATGTTGTTACGAGGGACATGACTTTATTGGAAACGACAAAGAGAGAAATCAGAGAACCTGTTTTCTAGGGGTGGAGATCAGTGGTTTGAATCCATCAGAATCACCTGGGAGGCTGATTGAAACAGGTTGCTGGACCTCTAGAGTTGAGGGTCTGGGCTAGGACCTGAGATTTTGTATTTCTAACAAGTTTCGAAATGTGGCCTAGGGACCACATTTTGAGAACTATTGGTCTAGATTTTCTCAGTAAGGCAGGAGATTAGGTCACCTGCTGAGAATAAGGGTGAGGGAGTGGCCCTTCACTCTGCATTCAGCCAAAGGCCAGCATGTTCCCAAGTACTGAAGCATGTTAAGGCTAGAGTTTTCATATGGGGGCATTTTTTTTTCTAGGCTAAGCCAACTGACCTGTGGTGGGATTGGACTCCCACGTGCTAGATACTGGGTACTGCTTTGAGAATGATCACAGCTTAATGTTATAACAGAACTGTTGCCAGCCTCATTTTCAGTTAGATAGGAAGAGACACAAAAATAGAGAAGGCAGAGAATCTTGTTTCAGATTTCCTCATGATGCATTTTTTTGATAGAAATAGTTTTGGTTTTTCCTTTGTTGTTCCCTAAGAGAAGATTATAAATACAAGTTTGCTTGTTTCCCACCTCCATCTGCCTGAGGGCTGTGCTTTGCTTCTCTAAATGTTTCAGTTGCGAACATGGTGATTCTGCTTGGGCATCTGTTAACTTCGGTGTGATGTCCTTAATGTGCACTGCCCCAACTTTCACCTCCGTTGGGGAGAGTGGTGCCAATTTCCCCACGGTTGCCTGGAAGGCTGGAAACAATTTCGTCTGTTCTCATTATCTTGGAGGGGGAAGGTGGTCAGTCCACTGAGGTGCCATCTCTGAAACATGGTATGTGCTTTATTGCTCCCACAATCTGTCACAAGTTGATAGTCTGATGAGGCTTTCAATAAAAGTATTTTATACTTTTGTGCTGCCTCTCAACTACAGACCCTAAATCTGTGTTTTAGATCAAAATACCCACAGATGCTGAGTGCAAATGCCAGGGATTCAACAAAAGCTGGTGTGAGGATGGGAAATTGATGACACACACGTCTGTTTGGCTCTCACCCGGCTTTGCCACCCACTGAAATCTTCTGACTACAGAAACTGCATCTGTGATTCATGCATCAAGCATTGCAATCGACGAGTCAGCAATTCACAAAGTCCCCTCTGGGCTCCCTATTTTAGGTAGGTGAGATAATGGACCCATGGATATTTAAAAGCATGCATCGTTCCCTTTGCACCTCATTGCTTATATATTCTGTTATTATTCAAATTTATATTAGAATACAATAAGCACAGGTTTTATATGAAAGGTGCCTAGGATAGATTTTGGCCTCTAAGATTATAATAACTGGTGTAATATCTTACCGTATAGATAATATTCTCACGTTATAGTATATAATGTCCTTTCCATCCTCTATTTCAGTTAAATTTAACTCCACAATAACCTTGTGAGGTGAGTGTTATTTCTTTAGGTAAAACAAAAACAAACAAAAATGGCTGCAACCGAAGTGTAATAATTGGCATAAAAAATTTCATAGTAAAGAGAAAGACCTCATTTTTGATGTGTAATGGCCAACAGCTTTCAGTTCCCCACCTCTCTCCTTTCCCCTCAGCCCTACATCTTGGAAAGATAAGAAAACCTGGGCACTCCCCTCCCTCAGTGCCTGTCGGAGAGTTCAAACCATACAAACCCCTGTCCTCTCTAGGAACTCTCACTGTACCCCCAATTCCCCCTTCACTGTAATAAAAACCCTAAACCACCACCACTCCAGCTTGTTTCACCTTAGACAGACCTGAGCCCTTCTCCTTGGGGAAGGAGTGAGTAGTAAACTTTATTTCAAATCTGTTATTCATATGTATAATTCATCCAGCAGGGGGTGCTAGGTGCCTGGATAAAATAGGTTTCTTAGTTTTGGATTGGCTAATGATGCTTTATTCCTTCAAATGTGTGGTTATTTCGGACCAAAAAAAAAAAAAAAAAAGGTATTGTGTTTGACTCAAGGCTAAGAACTGAAAGATGAACAAAACATGGCCTCTGTCCTTCCTTTCAGCAATTACAGCCTAGTAGAAGAGGCAGGCATGAAAATTAGAAAGTCACAAGACAATGTCATATATAGCACATACGAGGTACTGTGGGAATGCAGGACAGGGAGTGGCTGGTTCTTCCTGGGCAGAACGATATTTGTGTAAGGTCATAAAAGCATGAAAGAGGATTGCGTGTTGAGGGAACTATATTTAGTTTTATTTGGCTGGAGAGCAGGGCGAATGTGGCGAGATTCAATTGCAAATGGCCTTAAAGGCTCTGCTGGCACATTGGGTTTTATCCTGAAGGCATTGGCGAGCTTTTGGAGGGCCTTGAGAAATGAAATGAAAGAAGAACGTTTTTATTTTAAGTAGTTCACCTTGACGGTAGTAGGGATACAGTTTGGAGTACAGAGTGAAAGATACGTTAGAGCAGTACTGCCAGTAGACCAGTAATCAAAGAAAGAAGTTACCGTATTGGCTGGGGTCATGCACCCTATCTTCATGGAGGGGAAAGCTGCTGCTAAGTAACAGTAATAGGAAGCACAGATATTGCAAGCAGGGTAGTGGTGAGCAAAGCCGCTCCTACTTCTATGCCTTGGCTCCCTGCCCATGTGTTCTCCCATCTGAGGCTGCAGAACCGTATACTGTCTGTTGGTTTAAAGTATATACCTCATCCTAAAGGACAGCGCCCCATCCTACAGGGTGTGATCTCCCTGGTAGCAGCTCAGTGAAATATTTAAGAGTCCATGACATTTCTTTCCAAGGCTGGCAGCTTCTGAATGGTGTGGTGGTGGTAGGATCAGTGAACCCCTTGGTTATTTCCTCTCCACAGTACTTACTTTGCTGTAAAGTGATCCCTTGGCCTGAGTTGATATTATGTGGGATTCCTGTATGGTTATTGGACTTTGAATCCTTGGATTGTGAACTGGCTGAGACACTGTGGTCAGGAAAGAAAAATGCAGACCAAGAATACATGTTAATTCTGGCTGGATTAAGCATAACATTTTCCTGGATGAAAGGGTCCTATGTAATCAACTTGCCACCAAATGGCATTTTGGTCTCCTTGAGAGACAGTCTCTGCATTGCTTTCCATCGCCAGCAGGCCCACTATTCAGTAGCAGCAGCAGCAGTTACTAGATCAGCTTAGAAGAAATGGAGTCCATGCTGTTAGGGCCATTCACAGCCTCTGTCTCCACCACTATGGCTACTCTATTTATAATACCATTTTCCAGACATCAAGGTGGCCAAGTACAGAGGCTGACTGACATTTACTGGCCATTCATCCTTGAGATTCTTTAAGCATCTTTTGCAGTGGATTCTCTTTGGTAGTTATGAATGTGCAATATCACAATCCCTACACTTTGTAGGGAGTCCATCCATGTGGCTCTTTGCCCAGACCTTCTCATACCTGGTCTTCAATCTTGTTCATTCCAAAGCCCTAACCAGTCAGCTAGCTAAATCATTAGTCAATATATTCCAGTCTCAGGCCACTTTTCTTTTTCCTTTAACTACTATTTTTCAGAGCAAAAATTTCTGAAAATTGTAGTTCAGCAGCAATTCATTTTTAGCTTACACTCACATACTGAGTTGATCCATCCCTGTACAAATCTTGGGCTTTTTCTTCCTTCATTAACAGGTCACAGGAAACCCTTTATAAGTTCATAGGTGTGAAATGAGGAAGAGGCATTGTTGCAACAGTTACAAATGGCATGGGGTTTGGGACATATGTTTTGCAGCTTTCTTATACCCTCTGGACCTGCTTAAGTTTGATCTTGGACGTATCACATGTATGTTATGGTGGATAGCTGCTGGGGTCATCTGACTTTATGACTTTTTGGGTCTGTTACTATCACTGGTGTGCTAATAAATGTTTAATAATCACTTATGAAAAATATTTCCCTGGCTTGTAGCATTTTTTAAATTCTGTGGCATAAATATTTCTATCATGGTTGATTTCAGGTGCCAAAGTGATGTCACAGAATGGGGAGTTAGGAAGAGATGTGCTGGTACAAACCATGTCTAATATATCGCTGTGTTCAGCTAGTGGCCACATGGTCACTTGATGTCACTTGAGGTTCCATGGTTTGATGGTCAGTTTCCACTGGGGTCAATGGCATGCCAGGAGTTGTTCATTAATAGTTTATAGTTCTTTACTGCAGATGTCATAGATTTGCTCTGGAACCCTAGGAGTGTGCACTGTACATAATATATTTTGCTATTATAAATAATTCCAGTACTATGGATGATAGTGTCCAAGCAATAATCCTGAACCGTATGCAGAACCCTTCCTAGCCCTGGGCTCCACTCAAAACTAACAGGTCTTTGCATCTGACAAATGGGTCATAGCAGTATTCTCCACTGTGTTATATGTTGCCTTTCGAACTCAAAGAGGCTTACCAAACATTGTGGTTCTGTTTCAGTGATAAGAGACAAGTTAATAACTTATCCTTTACTTTGGATTAGATAACTCGGGATACCTAGAGCACTGGACCTCTAAAAACTTTACCTATGTGACAGCCTCTTCAGTTTCCCTCTGGAGCATACATTTCTTTCCAAAGCATCCAGAATACTTGCTACTTCTTGTGCGTCAGGTACAGTTAACATGACATCCTCAATTTAGTGGATCAGTCTGATGTTCTGCAGACTGTCTAGATGATCCAAGGCCCTTCTGGTAATATTAGGACAGAAGCAGGAGAGTTAACACAGCCCTGGGGCAAGACTGAATGTACACTGTTATCTGTCTCTGTAAATGAGAACTTCTTCTGATTCTACTTCCTGATGTAATGAAAATGAATACATTTGTCAGTTCAGTGGTGACCCACCAACTTGTCAAGATTATTAATATGCTCTAGTAAATGTCCTGCATTTGGCACAGCAGATGGAATTGAAGTGACTGCTCGGTTAATTTGCAGTAGTCCTTTATAGTCTTCACTGGCCCATCCAATTTTTGCAGAGCCAGACTAGTGTATTAAATAGGGTCCTATTGGGAACCACCACTCCTATATTCTTTAAAGCTTTGAGGGTGGCATTGATTTTTGCCATTCCCTTGAGATGTTGTTATGGGTTGAATTTTGTCCCCAAAAAAGATTTATTGAAGATCTTATCCCTGGTGTCTGTGAATGTGAACTTATTTGGAAATAGGGTTAAATGCAGGTGTTATTAGGTAAGATGAGGTCATACTGGAGTAGGGTAGATCCTTCATCCAGTATGAACGGGGGCATTTGGACACAGATATAAACACAGAGGGCAGATAGCTATGTGAATCTGGAGGCTGAGATTGGTGTTATGGTGCCACAAGCCCTGGGTTGCCTGGGGCCTGCCAGAAGCTGGAAGAGATGAGGAAGGAACCTCTCTTTGAGGCTTTGGAGGGAGCATGTCCCTGCTGACACTTTGTTTCCAGATTTCTAGCCTCCAGGACTGTAAGAGAATAAATTTCTGTCATTTAAAGCCACTTAGTTTGTGGCACTTTGTTACAGCAGATGATATATATATATATATAATTTGTTATCCTCCTGGAAGGGTCTTAGTGGCATTTTCAGGATCATCCTCTTGGCCTTTGCTACAAAAGCAGCTGTAACTTTACAATTCTAGGAGCAAAGTTAGGGTTCTGCCAACTTCCAAGTATGTCATCCTAATTGTACATTTGGAAGCTGGGGAAAGCACCACCAGGACCCCCTGTAGATAGACATGTTTTGAACTCTATTTACTAGCTGACTTCCACATATTTCCACTCTTAACAGGAGGCCAATGATGGTGTTTCGGCTGTTTGGCTATCAGTATCAATCCGTGTTCAATAGTTTGGAAATATCTGGGTAATTCACAGATTAAGCTGTGGTGTTGCAGTCTTTCCTTTTCTTTACTTGATATGCTCTGGGTCAGAGCACTGCTCAGAACTGAAAGCTGACTGTGGGAACGTGGCCTTTCACTGTGAGTAGCTGACCTCAAACCTCTGCTCTGCAGTCATTTATCTCCTTTGAAAATGTATTTTCAAAAGAGAATGCCCTTACTGGCTGCCTCTCTATGTTGCCTATAGGGACAAAATGTTCCATGAGCCATCTCCATAAAACTCTGTGGGTCAGGCCTTGCTGACTCAACCTGAACTTGCCATGGATTATAGTCATTCTGTCCACTTCTTTTCTAATGGTATGTGCTGCCACCTGGCCCTGCTGTTCTTGGACCCTATCATCCCCATTGCTATTAGGGAACCCAGTACTATAACAGTGTCTCCTACCATTAGTCCCAGGTATCCCTCTAACCTTATTGCCTTGACAAAGGGAGTATCTTCTGGGCCTCCCTAAGCGATATTATCAGTTACAGGGTTTTCTATCTGGTGCAATGGACCCACCCCTTGTATGTGTGCTTCTGTGAGCCTTTTAAGCCCTTCCTCCATTATATTCTGCTGGAATTTTGGCATCTCAATTTTGTTTAGCATAGGCCCTTCCTTTTTTCAAGTTTTCAAGGGCCATTCCAGCAGACTATTACAGCTATCACTGGGGCCCTTGCCAGGGTATCAAATAAATCCTGTGTCAGTGGAAAGTACTACCCTATTACGAAACTCTCCCTAATACAGCTTAGCTTTATATCCTGTCCCCACTTGATCTAGACCCTCAGAAACCTCTCTCAGTTCCTGATGGTATCATGTTATTCAGGTCCTGATACTTTTTAGGCATATCATTTCTCTTTTGCCTTAGCCAGACCAGTACTTCCTGAATCAGATTATGCTGATATTTGACTCTAATTGTGAACCAAGAGAAGAGATGGGGCAAATACTGAGAAGGTTAAGAAATGTCATCTAAGACACTATCATTTGAGGCTTTTGTATAACTTTAAGCATGTGTGTGTGTGTGTGTGGTTAGCTCTATCTTCCAATACGGGAGAATTGGCCACTTCTTCAAGATTCAAGATAGCCTCTGGATTCAAGGTTCTTAATGGTGTCTACACAGGTATCCCCATCCAAGCATCAGGGTCCCATTCTTTCCCTATCAGGGACCTGAGTTTGTGTAAGAGGCCTGCCTAGGCTGAGCTTCAGGGCTCCCTGAAGCTCTGCTAACAACTAAGTCCTGTCCCTGTTCTTCAGCTATGGCCACCATTCAGCTGTAGGAGTGGAAGTTTTCTTTAAATGCTGCCAAGGAGATGCTCTTATTCTCACTCTTTACCTGTTTGTTGATTAATAGACCTGAGCTTGTCCTTTTCTTTCTTTAATCAGTGGTGCTTAGCAACAGCCAACCAGTTCCACAGTTCTTATAGTTGTTACCTTCCCAAACCTCTGAAATACCCAGGGTGTTGTTACAGCTACTACCTTCCCTTCTACTTGTATCCCATCACAGGTCACCATAGGTGAAAACCAGCAAAATGCACCAGCATCCCAAGAACTACCCATCACCAGTGATAGGATTCTCACTGTCATCCAGCTGGAAAATGATCCAACTCCAGAATCCCCATCTTAGAATCTGTTTCCTAGGAGCACTTTTGGTATTAGCAGTCATGGATTTGATTTCTTAAGCAGAACCTGAGATGAAGATCTTCATTTAAGTGATTTATTGGGGATGTGCCCAATAAAGGGTAGTGAGGGAAACAGAAAACATGGTAGGGGAGAAATGCCAAGTAAGAATGTGATCTCAGGAGAAACAAGCTTCAGCCTGATCCCACTAGACACTCTGGAGTACAACTTACATAACAGAACTAGTCCCACATAGAAACAAAGAGGTTGGCTTTAGGTATCCCATGCCAGGGGGCCAATGGCTGGTGGGGGGAGGGGAGTGTATCCTGGCAGGCAAGGTGCTCCCATTTGCTTCAGGGCAATTCTCTGGAATAGAAGTGAGCTCTTTATTGTCATCTCCAACACTCACAACAAAAGGGAGATGGTACAACCAGAAGAGAGGACCTGGGCAAACACCAACTGCATCCACTACAACAAAGCAGAGCTAATGGGAACTGTCATGCCCAGCAAACTCTTTGAGTTATTCTGTATCCTAGGTAAAAAATATATTTTTTTAAACTTTATGGAAATCTTCTCCAGGCTTGGGTAGGAAGGTTGTTTTTATCTGCTCTCCTTTTTAGTGGAATTACAGTCGATCCTGCTGGCCATGAATCTCTAATGCCTACTTACTCTCTTTAACTAGGGCCCCTCATGCAAATAAGATCTTTCTTTCTGGTCTGCCGTTAACTCTTCAAGTCCCCATACTGAGAACGTTTTTCCCCACTGTGACCCTTTATTAACCTCTCACCTTCTCATCTTTGCTCTTAATCTCTAACAATTGGATTAAGAGATTATGAGAACATCCCCTTTCAGATGCATTATCCTATTTGTAACAGCATGGTATATCGTGAAAAATACTTTTTGCTTTTTATGTGCAAGTGAAAATGTCTCTGTACTAATACAAGCTATTTATGAAAAGGGAAAGAAAGAAAGGAAAGAGAGACAGGGTGATCCAAAAATAATGTACAAGTGATCGAGAGTGAGATTTTGGTTTCCTATATTTTCAGTTTGAGTTTGGAATTTTGTGTTGTGTGGTGTTCTCCCCCCCCCCCCCCCCCCCCCCCCCGGTAAAATAAGTATAACCTTATCTCAGGGCTTCAGTGCTCTTGAAGGGTCTGGAGATGAGTCATTGTCTCCAGAGTCAATTTAAGGCAGTTCACAGTAAGAACCACCCTGTTCTTTTCGCCCCAAGACTGAGCACACTGCTGAATCAATAGCTTGTGCTCCATAAGCACTTGAGAAATGGTGATGCAGGCCAAAGCATTTTGGAAACCATAGAAATACATGTAGAAATGAAATATTATGGTTGCTTTAAATGAACATCTCCAAAGTTTGTACTAACATTGTCTTTCACTTTTTATCCCATTTCCCCCATACTTAAATCCTGAAATTCTTCCTCCAGCTTGCTGCAGAATGCCCTTTAAAATTCCATCCAAAGTTCTAGACTCGATTTGAATTTCACTGTGAGGAAACAAATCCTGATACTCTAAGGTTTGGCAATAGAGGGTGAATCTCCATTTGGGGAAAACAATGGCAGAAAGTTGTGGGCTTCATGCCTGTCCACTGAGATTTTCTTTCCTGTAAGGGACCTCCTTTCTTTAGGACAGTGTCCTCCAAGTTTGGTCCCCAGGCCAGAGTATTAGCATCACTAGAGAACTTGTTAAAAATGAAGATTATTGGCTCCATTCCAGACCTTTTAAATTTTGAACCTTGAGTGTACGACCCTGTAATCTGTGTTTTATGAAGACTTCCAGGTGATTTCTGAGGCCTGCTTAAGTTTGAGAACCATTGTCTCTGGGAGTCTCTTACTGATCACTTTCGGTACCACCCTGCCAGCTTCGGGGAGTGTTCCCCAATTTAGTACTTTAGACCAAATAAACCCTTAACTGTTATGGCATAATTAGTACATTTAAAATAACTTTCCTAATGACTTGTCCATAATAAAAGGGAACTGAATTCCCAGAGTAATGTACAAATAGAGTCAAGGATAAATAAAATATGGAAATGTATTTATAATGGTCAAAAACACCAGTGTTCTGGTCAGACAAACCAGACTTTGATTCCTTCTTGTCACTTAATCCTGTTGTTACTGAGGCTCTGCATCTGTTAAATGATGATAATAATACATATGTTTTAAGACTGTTGAGAAAACCGAGATGATGAAAGTAAAGAAATTAGCAAAGTGCTTGATGCATAGAAGATGTTGAATAAATGGAAATAAATTGTAATTTAGCTCAGTCATCATCCGTTCATAGCTCCCATCTGCAGTGAGGCTCAGTGACCACCTCCCAGGCCACCTCCACAGGGAATAGACCATTTTTCACCCCTGAAATTCTGAAGCACCCCAAGCATGTCCTCTATCCTTGGCATCTAGGCCAAGAGAGATGCAGGAATTTTCTCTTCCATGTCTGACTCCCACTGTCCAAATTCCAGTTTGCTGTCTCAAGACCCTTATCTCATTTAGGTTGTTGCTTTTAAAAATATCAGTCCCACCCCTGACATTTACAGCGCCTGAAGCAAGAGTGCACACTGGAGACCTGGAATCATGTATGTATTTGTAATTTACAAAACAAGTTAAAAATGTTTTATCCTCTGTGTAGGCAGGATAAAAGCCTGCAGAATGTCTGGAGCCTGTGAGTATATTACCTTATGTGATAAAGGGGCTTTGCAGATGTGATTAAGTTAAAGACCTGAGATAGGGAAATGACCCTAGATAATCTAGTCCAACGTAATCCCAAGGGTCTTTATGAGAGGGAGGCAGAGAAGGAGACATGACAAAGGAAGCAACTGTTGGAGTGGTGAGTCCTGAGTGAGGAATGTGGGCAGCCTATAGAAGCTGTAGAACAGCAAGGAAATCCATCTCCCCTGGGAACTAGAGAGAAAATGCAGCCCTGCTCACCCGTTTTGGACTTCTGACCTTCACAACCGTTGGATGATACATTTCGATTGTTCGAAGCCACAGAGTTGTGGTAATTTGTTACCACAGCAATAAGAAACTGATAATCTTCCTACCTTCCTCACAATATAATTTTTAAAAATTGTGTACATATGTTTTTATAAGACTTCAAGTTGGAGAACTGTCAATGATGATTGAATTTAGTGATAATTTTGCATAGCAAATGGTCTTTGAATGATTCAGTAATAGTTGAATGAATAATGAAATAAATATGGAATACATTAATAATTTTTATTCCATAACACTTATTTTTCTTGCCTTTTTTCAGCACAATCATGAGTTATGTTATTCAGCAAACTTGTTTCTTATAGATATTGTTGCCAAACTAGGCCACCTTTCTTGATTTGTTGTAGTTTTCAGATGATTTTTAAAAAACTAATTTTGATTTATAGAAATTTGAGGCAGTAGAAACAGAATTCTTTTTAAAACTCTTAAGGAATACTTGGATTAAGAAATACACTGTTAATTTATATGTCATGTCCACACATTTTGATGGGGTTGCATATGATAAATTATCCTGATCTCAGAAAAAATTGCCAAATATTTAACTTACACAAATAGATCACTGTCACATATATTGTGATTTTCAACATCTAAAAAGTAATATGTAGATGCATAGAGTTTTACTTAAATTCTTTCCCAATCTTTTCTGAAATAGTAAAAGAAAATTAAAACAACAGAAGTGTGGTACTTAATTTGTTCAAATCTCTCACTTCATTTGAAACTCTAGCTAAATCTAGAATGGCCAGAATGTCGTCTCTGGTTGATTTGTACACAGATCTTCTCTTTCATGCTCATGAAAACATTTTTTATTTCCTCTTTCTAATTTTTTAATATTTTATTGGAATGTCACTTTGTTGCATTTTGCATGTGGTTTGTTTCAATTTAGGAAGAAATTTTCAAAATATTTAGAAATACTTTTTGTCCTTTTTAAAATGAAGCAGCCAAACCTAGATCTGTTTGTTTTTGTAAGCTTTTGCTATATTTTATTAATAGCAAGCAACAATTCATACTGCATCTGTTTATGAGTCCCTCGAGAACCATGAACACTCAGAGATACTAAAAAAACAGATACTCGGCATTACTGGAAAATGATATGTTGTTATACAAGAATCCTTTGCCTTCATTCTATTTGAGAGGATGCATTTGAGTAATTAATTTGTGTTTTCTTTTACCTTAATCCTTCCCTGTATACCGAAGCCATGCCTATCTCACATGTCAGTTTCTGCACAGCCCATAAACCTCAGGCACTGACACACAAGGACCTTTTGTCCTGAGGACTGAGACAAGAAATGTGGAGAAATGTTTCCCTGGGGGGTGGACAGTTTATGATATGCCCTCTAAAGCCAAGCATGGCTCTGGGGGATACTTTTTATGAGATATTACATTCTCTACCCATAGAAATGTGTCTTTCTCCTATTACCTGAAAAAACAAAAACAAGTCATAGAAATAATAATCCAAATACTCAATATAACATAACAAGTGACACATGTGTGGACACTGAAACATACACATTCGTAAGTGAAGAATTGAAAGAAGTTACTCAAACTTGCATTATTAACAGTCAGATCTGGGATTAAAGCCCAGGTCTGCTTCACATCGAGCTCTTTCTGTTGTACCAGCTCGTTTCCTCAAGAGCAGGGTTTTATCCTTCTTTCTCTAGTTTAATTATCTAGCATCTTAACTCTATTTGTCACTCAAAACTGGCTCAAATTTCACTCCTTTGAGGAAGACCTCCCAATACACTTTTGAACTTTTTATACATAATTCTGATGTCACAGGTAACACATTATTCAGTTATTTATTGGGTTGCATGCCTTTTTTTTTTTTTTTTTTTTTTACTAATTTCTGCATTTCTGAGGCCTAACAGAATGCCTAGAATATATTAGAAGCTGAACATGTAATAATAAGAAAGCTTTTAATTTACAAAAAGGAATTCTCTACCACTGTACTTCAGCAAATGTATAACAGTAAGTATGGGCATGACATCCAGAAGTCATTCGGATGTCTTTAGGTCCCAGATTGATAGCTACTGATATATTTCAAGAGGAATCCTGAAAAGATTGCACAGTTTTCTTCAGTAATTTATTCAAATATGGGCTGTTCCATGCTGTCAGCAAATTCTTTCTGATATTTAACCTGAAGCAGTAGCCTAGAAATGTTATGTTGAGGCTCTGAGAGAGTTTCTATAATTGCCAAAGTTTCATTCAAAGTTTCACTGGGATATATTTAAGATTTGGGAAAGTCTTAATTCAGCACATTTTAAAGAGCAGCATTTTTAGTTCTTTGGGCAAAGGATCCTGTTTTAATTTAGGAAACAAAAGGTGTCGATTTAACTAACAGTTCGATTTCACGCTCTGAAACCTTTCTGCCAACCACTTTCTTTTTCAGGCAAAATCACTATTTCCTCCATGTTCTCAAAGCCACTTTATTTAAAGCACACACATGCATGCCTGCAGGTGCACGCACACGCACACACACAGTGTTACTGTACTAGCGTTATAATGCTATTGTAGCTGCAGATCTGGAAAGAGGTAGATATAGGTGGTAGTTTCTTCAGTTTCTAAGGGTTTCCTCCTTGTGGGCTTCTTCTCCACTGACTTTCCAATGCCATAGCAAACTTCCAGTGTTTTTGAAATATGTGAATAATAAATGAGAGAAAATGAGATGGAGTTTGAAATAACCTTGCTACTTTTGTTTCTGTTATTGTAAATGTTATATATACATTTTTGCTAGTATATATGGGCAAAATTTTCTCTAAGAGCTATGCATTGGGATGATTGCTGTCATAAAGAGTATGCACACCTTGAACTTTACCAGGAAACACCAAATTATTTTTCAAAGTGATTGAAAATTTATATTCCTACCAGCAGTGTATAAAAGTTCCTGTTTATCTATGCACTCTCTGGCCCTTGATATTGTCAGACGTCTTAATTTTTGCCAATCTAGTCCATATGTAATGATATCTCCTTGTGGCTTTAATTTGTGTTTATATAATTGCTAATGAAGTTGAACAATTTTCAAATGTTTATTTGCCATTTGTTTTTTATTTTCTATAACATGCCTGTTTATATTTTTTTGTCCATTTTTCTGTTTTTCTTCTTTACTATTGATTTGCAGGCATATTAAACATATATTTAAATGCTAAAATTTTATCAGTTATATGTGCTGCAAATATCTCAGGCCGGCTTATCTTTTTATTCTCTTTATGGTGCTTCTTGAAGAATAAAAGTTCTTCATTTTAATGTAGCTGAATTTTATCCATCTTTTATTTTATGTTGTCAGTGCCTTGTGTTTAAGAAATTCTTTGCTTCTACAAGTTCAGAGAGATATTCTCCTGTATTTTCACTAAAAGTTTTAAACTTTTGTAAACCATTCATTGACCCATCCTTCTCTTGGTGATTTGCAAAGCCATCTCTGGGATACGTC
>RJWJ010006969.1:0-59720 GCA_004363605.1 Indri indri | reverse complement strand
ACAGATGACAGTGGACTCTGCCCTCAAGACCTTTATGACCTTGTAGGGTATTCATAGCTCCTTTTGTAGAAAATAGCAAACAAAAATGGAGCATACTAGTAATACCAATTTTCTTATTCATTGCCATGCTTAGGCTGTTGATTCTTTTGGATACAATTTCAATTCTTCTAAGATATACCGAGAAGAAAACAGGAAAGTGCAGAAGAATTATGCTTTTGAATTCCAACACTTTACCTGTCAGTAATTTATGTCTTTTATTGGTTCTCTTTAAGATTTCTAAAAAGCCTCTCCTATTATTCAAGATATACATTTTATACTCTATTCTTAGGATGGAGATTCTTCAACAATGAGGAACGCTGCATCGTTTCCCTTGAGGTCACCACAACCAGTATGCTCCCCAGCTGGAAGTGATGGAACTTCTAAAGGTATTATTTTGGCTAAAATTTCCTTCTGCATATTTCATATTTCAAGTTGAGTAAAGAACTCAGACTTCTTAAAACAGATACCAAAAAATTACTCTTTTTTCATTTAGAAAAAAAATAAACCTGCAGGTCTAGATCAGGGGTTTTAAATCTGTTCTATTAGTAAACTGATAGTATTCTGAGATATATCCAGTAATGTTCTCCTTAATAGATCCAGTGATCTTTTCAAATCACAACATTCTTAATCTCTCTTAAACATTTGAAATTTATGATCAGTCTTCTTCATCCCTCCAGAAAAGCTTTTATTGAGCTCATCTGTTTTTCTCCTATTTTTTCCATTAGTAACTTCTTTTTTTTTTCCTTCCTTAGCTCTTCCTTAGCCATTCTTATTTTTCAAGAATTCTATCAGACTTTCAGTGGCAACATTGTACCTTTGTTCCCTGGCTGTTTTACTCAGTTTTAAAAACTGCATTGATTACTTTTTGTGAACAGGACTCCTAAATCAATCTTTGGCTCCAGTCTTATCTTCCAAGTTATAATTCTTCACTTTCAGACAAAACTTCCTTCATATCTAGCTGATATTTCAAATTCAGGTTCAGAATTGGTTTCATCATTCTTTCTGCTATTCCCATCTCTCTTAATGCTTTTCCAGTCCTGAATCATCTTGACTTAAAATTTTGAAATTATCGTAAAGTCTTTTCTCAATTCCTTAGTCATTTATTAAGTCTAGCCTGTCCTGTGTTACTTTCGTGCATCTCTCAGATCTACTTTCGTCTTTCCTTATTAAAATCCTACCTGTTCTTCCAGGTGTGAATTAAATGGGTGATCTTCCATAGGCCCTCCCCTAATCTCCTCAAGCCATCAGTTTATATTTTTTCTAAGAATGTATCCTATACCATCTTACGTACATGAATTTTATTTTGTTTATCTTTGAATTCCCAAAGTATTTGGCATAGTCTTCTAACAGATTGGCAAAACTATGGATTTAAGTCTAAATATGTAAAAATATTTGAAATTATAGTCTGATAACTTTATCAGAGTTTGTTGGAAGATAATACTGTATTGCACTTTTAAAAGTTAGTTTATAAATAATTGCAAAATAGCTGATAATATATTTTCTCAATCCATGAGAATTTTTAATTATAGCCATGTGAAACATTATGGTAAAGATATTTTTTTCAAAAATTGTGTTCTAGCTATTTATCAAGGACATTTTTTATGAGGTAGAAGTTGAACCTTTATATACCATTTCTGTTCTATAATTGTGTGGATTTTCAGGGATAAAATCCCAGTTTCTGAAAGAGAGAACAGCTTCCATAGTGAATATATTTATAGGTTAGGCATCAAAGTTTGGTACATTTCCCACAAATGTTGTCAGAGTGAGAAGTTATTTAGACTGCCAGGGAGAAGAAACAATGGGATAGACGGTTGATCTAGATAATCAGCCCATTTTTCCTTCTGACTCTTGAGATTGGATGGATAGATAGGTAGAAGGATAAAGAAAGGAAGGAAGGGAGGGAGGAAAGGAAGGGAAGAAAGGAAGGAAAGAAAGGGAGAAACTTTAGATAGAAACAGAAAAAACTTTAGAACAAACAACTCATGAATGTATTATTTATCAGAAACCTGAACTTCTGTCATGAGGTTGTTTTCCAAATAGTTTTGAAGGGTGTATGCATTGTCAGTCTAACTTGATTTTTAGGTGAATTGTTGGAATTTGAAGTTTGTTCTAAAGTGTATATAATTTGCCACATAAACTTTAAGTAAGGAGGCATAATGGTGTATTACAATTCAGACTTAGACACATCTAGTTTTAAATAGTTCAGGTTTGCTAGCTACATAACCTTGGGCAAATTTCTTAACCTCTGTAAGCTTCATGTTCTTTTTCTGCAAAGTGTTGATGATAATACTCAGGAATTTTGTGAAAATTAAATGAATTGATACGTAAACCACTTTGTACATCTCCGATGCAAAATAATTGGTCCAAAAGTGCTAGTTTCATTTTCATTTCTTTTTAATGTCTCAGATAGGCTCAGTCTAAAGAAAAAAAAATCTGTTGATCAATGTAACTTCATACATTTGTAGTAAATTGCTCCCGTATCATCTTTATTACACTTTAATCAATAGATATATTCTCTTAAAAGTTAAATTTTTATATATAGCATTTAAAATATAATAACATTACTAATTGAAAGTTCAAAATTATATGTCATGGAAAAAAATACATATAAAAACACTGAAAGCTTAAGGTAGGTCTAGGTTTAAGTTTGTTCTGTAAAGAACTTTTAGCTCAACCAATTTGTAAAATTTCGTATAGGTTTTAAAATATTTTGTAAATAGCCTAATGATAAGAATGTATTACATTATTCAGATGCAATTATACTATTATTTCTGAAGCATATCAAATGCTCTTTTTCCTCACCTAACAACTCGTTAGCTAGGAGGATTTTTCCATCTGATTAACTCATTTTTAACACTTCCCTGTATCATATAGCATTGGTTAATTTAGTAGAATCTGGGCTCAAGATACTTTATTGAGCCTCAAAATTTTCTGGGCTTGCATATTTTTCTAATAAAAAGAGGGTTAGCAAGCCGAAGAGAATATGTGAATGATGTTAAGTGGCGGAAGAAAGAGAAGACCGCATTAAGGTATAATCAATACTTTACCACCAGTTTTTGAAGTAAGTACTTTAGTAATTGTAAATTTCCCACTTTCTTTTTATTATGAAACCAGTAGTATTCATGTGAGTATAGTCTCTAGGATTAATTTGTTATTTTTGTGTAATTTGACAAAGTGTTGCTTATTCTTACATTTAATATTAGGATATATCAGGTTTCCTAGATAATCAGTGAAAGAATAGAGATGATCATGCCCAAAATGTTTGTGTTGTATCATCTTTAGAAACAATGAACTCTTTTGCCCTTTTAAAGCTAATTATTTATACTTTTGAGCATAAAAATGGAAATAATACTGGTCTGAAAGATTTAATACTCCTACTTAGCTTCAAACCTGGATCATCAACCAGCAAGCTAAACAACTGTGTGGGACAGGACTTTAGGCTTTCTTTTCATCTTTTGTACATAAGTGGCTCGGATTAGGTAGTTTCTTAACATTATTTCTAGCATTACTTTATTGTCACTTATTTAATATTTCTGTCACACTGTAAGGAAATGTGAAAGCAGCACAACTGTTCTTTTCTATTAAATTGTTTTTCTAGGATCAAGAACACCTTTAATCCTACAATCTCAGCCTCTACCTTGTTCATCACCTCGAGATGTTCCACCAGACATCTTGCTGGATTCTCCAGAAAGAAAACAAAAGAAGCAAAAGAAAATGAAATTAGGCAAGGACGAAAAAGAACAGAGTGAGAAAGCTGCGATGTATGATATAATTAGTTCTCCATCCAAGGACTCTACTAAACTTACATTAAGACTTTCTCGTGTAAGGTCTTCAGACATGGACCAGCAAGAGGATATGCTTTCTGGTATGGAAAATAGCAATGTTTCAGAAAATGATATTCCTTTTAATGTGCAGTACCCAGGACAGACTTCAAAAACACCCATTACTCCACAGGATGTAAACCGCCCACTAAATGCTGCTCAGTGTTTGCCGCAGCAAGAACAAACAGCATTCCTTCCAGCAAATCAAGTGCCTGTTGTACAACAGAACACTTCAGTTGCTACAAAACAACCCCCAACTTCTGTGGTACAGAATCAACAGCAGGTATCACAACAGGGACCTATATATGATGAAGTGGAATTGGATGCATTGGCTGAAATTGAGCGAATAGAGAGAGAATCAGCTATTGAAAGGGAGCGTTTCTCAAAAGAAGTTCAAGATAAAGGTAAAGTAATCTCATTATTACCACTTTATTATCTGGGCGAATATGTAATTATAGTGTCAAAAAAGTGTTTTTACATTACTCTTTTTTCTCATATTTTTTATAATTCTTCATGTCTCTTAAGTATATTTTTTTACTAATATTAATACATCAGAAGTTAAATTATAAACTTAATTTCATTTTTTATCTGAAGCAACTATCTGAGATTTGGTAATTCTCTACTGCAGGTCTATCACCCGTTATGTACGATACTATTTTACTTATATGTGCTTTTCTGATAAAATGAATGTTAACATTTCTATATCACGTGCGTTTTTCACAAGTTAATAGAGTTGTGCATCTTCAAATTTTTCTACTAAAACAAGATTAACTGCTATAGTTATTTTGAAGCAGGTACATTTTAAGAAAAGTTTGTGTGTATGTTTATTAGGCAGTTAGATATTTCAGTTGGTTTATAATACTACTGTTATAGTATTTTTTTAGGTAAACAAAGTATGGAAAGAAGTTAGTGTTAAATAGCAAACCTTAAGAATCAAAGACATTTTGATGGCGATTACAGTTAAGTGTTCCCTGACTAGTATATTAGAATGGAATTTCAAGACATACCTGATTTATGAGTTTATGGGCTTTCTTTGTGCTTATAATCAAATTATGATCAAATTAAAGTCAATCCCTAGTAAGTTCTTAATTATTTGGTGTACACTATGTACAAAATCTTTTGAATATATTAAGAGAGACTGATGAATCAGTGATTGAAATTAGTAGTATAATTTATGAATTTAATGTCTCTACAAATGCATGTATACATTTGATCATCCAAACCAAAAGCACACTTTGTGATTTATTTTTATGATTAAAATATTCTAGGTTGATTTACAATTCTTATGTTTTATTTCTTGGTAATTATAAAACAAAACCTCTTGATTTTGGGCAGAGCTCATTTTTGTATATGATCTCGTTTATTATTTGACAGGATCATCACTAGATAATTGTGTTCTATGCAAAGAAACATGCTGAAGATTGGTATTATATCTCTCATCATGATGGTTCTTTTTAATGTTATCGAAAAAATGGACTGTGTTAATTATTGAACTACAATGTGTGTACAGTGTGTAGATCAGATAGGTGCAAATAAAGAAATTGCTAGAAGTCTTCATTTTATTGGCTAGGGAACTGGGATTTTTTTTTTTAAATTACTTAATCTTTGATGTTAAGGATGAAATGTTGCTTGTACCTTTTCTCTTTGGTTTGCAGCATGGGGTTCAGGAAATAAACATATAGGTTCCAAGGTGTATGTCCTCTAACCTATTATAAAAGTATGTGCATGCCAAGTGAAGAGAGTGATATTACTCAGCTTCTCTCGAAATATTAACCTATCCAAAATTCTTGAATTCTAACACAGTTTTGCAAGAAACACTCAAAATTGTAATTGCCTGACCAAGAAATGTTAGTTGCCTTGAGAACTGAATATTTGCATGACACTGAATCTGTTTTATGGAAAATGTGTTTTTTAAAAGGAGTGTAACTTGTAAATGATTTATAGTAGTTTTTGACAGGACCAAAACACAGGAAATGGTGAACTTTTTTATTTTTACTTGACTAAACTTTTATTGTACCATATTTGTTGAATTCAAAGTTTTTACTTTTAAAAATGGAATGAAAATAAGGATAGTAAATAGGTCTAGTAGGTTTGCATGTTAACAAACTTACTTTATACAATTGACTTTTCTTTGGAAAATAAAACAAAATCAACAAATATACCATTCTTGCAGAAACTTGTATATTTTACTTTCAATTATCCGAACAGTTTTCTTGGTGATCTGAGATGGTGTAAGTGTAGCAAAAATAACTAAAAATTGAATGAACAAGAGTTGGCTTACAAATTTGGTGAAAATGCCGAGTTATCTGGTACTGTTAGGATTCAGATAGATTTTGCTGACTTTATATAGTGATGTCATTTCTGACTTACTTTCTAAAAACCATGTTCTGTTATTTCATTGATTTACAATCATGCACCCCATAACAACATTTCAGTCAACACTGGACTGCATGTACAATAGTGGTCCCATAAGATTATAATACCATGTTTTTACTATACCTTTTCTGTGTTTAAATATATATAGATACACAAATACTTATTATTGTGTTAGAATCGCCTACACTATTCAGTACAGTAATATGCTGTACAGATGTGTAGCCTAGGAGCAATAGGCTATACCATATAGTCTAGGTATATAGTAGGCTATACCATCTGTGTTTGTGTAAATACACTGTCGGGTGTTTGCACGATGAAATCACCTAACAGTGGATTTTGTAAAATGTATTCCCGTTGTTAAGTGATACATGACTATATTTGAAAACTTTAGGAATTCAGGTGCCACCTGACACTTGATTTGATCTTTGACATTTCACATTCAGTTTCTGCATTGTGTGTTGGGATAGTATTTTTTATATAAGAGGTTACCTTGAGATTTTGGAAAGATTAAAGGTGTGTATATTGGTCTAGGTTGTAGGTGAGGTCATAAATAAAAACAAAATTGTTCTAAAGTGGTGATTTTATAGTTAGCTCTTGAAATATGAAATAACTTCCTTGAAATGAATTCATCACTAGTTACCATTATTTTTACATTTCGGACTAAATTCTAAAATTGACATTTAGTATATTCTAAGATTTGGCACTAAGAACTTTTTTTTTTTTTTGCAACTATTGAATTACCGACGATATAGAGTAATAAACAAGATACTCTAGAGTCTGAGTTTGCCTGCCAGTATTCGTTTACTAGGAGAGAAGTAACCAATAACCAAACTCAATAACGAAAAATAAAAAAAAGCTATACCATATAAATAAGATTAGAAAGTTCAACAAATGTGGCTAATAATTGTGGAATTCAAGAAAAGGGATAGAGTAGTCTTAAGAAGTATTTTACCTAGACTATGGTAGACCTTAATGTGTCCCCATTTCACACACAGAAAACATTTTTCTGGCTGCTAGATATTTATGTCCCTTTTGTCTGTTTTCCCTTCTTTGGGCAGTTCTGTGTATATACTGATAAGGTAACACTGTAACCTAATATTTTATATTCTAAAAGGACCTTTTTCTCAATGCTTTTTGCTCATACTTTAGCATCTATAATTACAAAAAATAATTTTAAAAGGCTATTCATCTTTGCTTCTGGGATGACCCATCATAGACATTAATACCTCTTTCATGTGCTGAAAATTCCTGCTTTCTTTTGTCAAAGAGAGAGTTCCTTTTTTCATCTTTGCCTATTTCATCTTTTCCCAAGGTCCACTTTCCATATTAGCAAGCATAAGGAATGGCTTAGCTTCACTAATGTTTTTTATAATGTTATAATATTCTTGCATCATAACCCTTAAGAAGTAAATTATTGCCTACTGTCATTTGGAATAAGAGACTGGGATTTAGGACAGTAATAGAACAGTTAGCTCCTTGGTCTGTACTATGGTTTAGGGGTGGGATGTTTTCATTTTTTGTAATTGGCTACTATGTATACAATTATTGTACTTTCTGCTCTATGTGTTTTTATTTATAACTTGCAATAGATTTAAGTAAGTGGTATAGTTTGTTTTTCTTGTAAGCATAATTGAGTTCAGAGTTTCTGTAAGGACTGGATCTAATTTTCAAAATATCAGCATCTGGATAACAAGTGATGTTGGTTTTGAAATTAAAATCTTTTGTATGCATTTTCTTCAGGAATATATATGTTCTGATAGCTAATCTTATGGTTCCGAATGCTGAAGAGGGCTTAAAGGTAATCAGTGTCTCAGATACTAAAATGATTCATCATAGAGAAGGCTTTCCATCATTAGGTAAAGATTATGATGTAATGAAGACCGATAACAAAAGTGGATAGACAAAAGTGACCTGTACAGATTCAGAGCCATTTTACAGGAGTAAGTTCATGGTGAAAATGAGTCAGACGAAGTGAATTAGAATGTGCATGCTCTTAACATATCTAAGAATTCCCACAACAGTGATATAATTTTTCTGGGATTTACAGAAGAGAAGTGAAGTGCTTTCCATTAGTTGAACAATTAGAACTTAGTATTTAGCAATATTTTATTTATTGTGAAAAAATTACAAGATCCTTCCCAATCTTAATACATTACTTATGTGCAAATGCTTTCATACATTTTTTTATTATAAATACTCACAGGCTCTATGGTTTAAATTGAACATAATAGTTTCTTTGAAATTAACTTATTTGTTGAATCGCCATTTTAATAACAAAAGGTAAATTGGATTGAGGTCAATGATGTATAGACTCTTGAGTATTTTGTAATCCTTTAAAAATCAGCCTGCTAAGCTTATTTTAATGTTTTTTCTGAAAACTCATATTTACAAAAGGATGAGCCACAGATTTTTTAAGAGAAATCTTTAGATGCCTCAGACCTTTGTTATTTTAGTTCTTAAGTATGCTTAAGTTACCATTTTAATGGCTTTTACAAAGGAATATTTCATTGAAAACGTAGAAATCTTAGGTATACTATTTGAATTTTTAGATTCTTATTATAAAGGTTTTAGAGATAAGTATAAAGTGATAAAACATCCTATATATGAGATAGTAATTGTTTGATGTGTCATATGGCAAGATATAAAGATTATTTTGTATGATAGAACATTCAAAAAGGATTCTATAAACATAAGTTTATTATTCTGCATGCTTTTTTCTTAGATATTGATGAAGAAAGCTGCAGATAAATTCTTACATTGTTAGTTTTAAGTAGGGAAAACAATCTAATGATAATATGTTATTATGATTTTTTTTTTTTTTTTTTTTTTGAGACAGAGTCTTACTCTGTTGCCCAGGCTAGAGTGCCCTGATGTCAGCCTAGCTCACAGCAACCTCAAACTCCTGGGCTCAAGCGATCCTTCTGCCTCAGCCTCCCGAGTAGCTGGGACTACAGGCATGTGCCACCATGCTCGGCTAATTTTTTTTTTTTACTTGTCCAGCTAATTTCTTTCAATTTTTTTAGTAGGGATGGGGTCTCGCTCTTGCCCAGGCTGGTCTTGAACTCTTGAGCTCAAACAATCCGCGCCCGCCTTGGTCTCCCAGAGTGGTAGAATTACAGGCGTGAGCCACCATGCCCGGCCTGTGATATTGTTTTGCAAATGGATCAAGTGTGATAGTAGGTTTGACTTCTGGATAACTGAAGGAGTACAATAACTTAGTTTTATGAAAAATAGCCAAAAAATATCTGAAGTAAATTTTCATTACATGTTATTAGATTTTAAACTGGAATGAACTGCTCATTCTTGCTTTAAGAAGAAAAGAAGGGAACTTAGGTGTATAAAAGCATTACCATTAGAAAAAAATCTCAGAACTTGCTTTTCTAACGATAAGGGGCAGTTTTTTTGTCGTCAGTTAGACTTTTAACCTTGCGATACTGTTTTATTTATGTGATATCACATTAGCGAATATTGTAAGAGAATTTAGAGGTTGTTAAAATGACTAGAATAACTTTTAAAACATAGTCAAACAATTCAGCAAGTAAATAAAAGCAGGAAAAACCTCAAGGTGGTGTAATGTAACTATTCCCAACACTTAACTGGAAATTCAACTTACAGAAAATGACCTAGTGCCCTCTTTTGGGGAACCATGCACAGAAATACATAGTTGTTCCAAATACCTTGACATTTTATTGTGGTGTTGAGTTTGTGTTTGTATGTGTCTTTGTCTTTACATTTCAGAATACTGTAAATTATTTCTTTCTGAGGCCAGTGTAGACCCCCTAGAACTTTATGTTGAAGAGCAGAAGACTTTTTCTTTAGTGCAAGTTGCTTAAGATAGGATTTATCTAAAAAGTCCTTACATGCCTCTAATTTGTATCTATGATATAATTGCTTCCTTATTTTAAATTTACTTCTATCATTTAAATTTACTTCTAACATTGTGGCTAGCTTTTAAACTCCATTTGCACTCTTAACACTTAAAAGAATTTGAATTCTAATTAAGGTTTAATGACAAATTATTAGATTCTTTTTCTTACTCATTTACCTTTTCCCCTAGTGGCATGATTTCTGTTTTCTTTGAGGCTTTGCTGTTTTCCATATTTATCTTACATGTAGTAAAAACTTATGTTTCCTGTTTGGTTATGTTGGCAGATTTGGGACTATTTGTAGTTTTTGGTTAACAGTTAAAATGATCTGAAGTGAGAATATATGATTTATAACTAGTTGCCTTATTTTATTCTTATGTGAAGAATCTGGTTTATCCTTAACATTATGAACATAAATATATGTTTGTATTATAAGTTCTATTCATTTTATATTCTTGCATTTATTTATATACTTTAAAAATATGCTGTCAAATATTTTAAATATTATGTTAATATTTAAATACATAGTAAAAAATACTTTTTACTATGGTCACAAAGATTTATTGAGGTCTGTTAAGCATGACTATTTCCTCAAACCTTGGTTTTCCAAGTTTTATGTCATTCATGCTTACTATTTTATATATGCATATTTGCATTTGCATTCACTACATTTGAAAAACATTATAACTTTAAAAAGATAGTCAAAATCCATAGGGTTTTTAATACGATAAGAATACATGTCTATTACTGATATGGAATATTTATCTTTAAATTTCAGATAAGCCTTTGAAAAAAAGAAAACAAGATTCTTACCCACAGGAGGCTGGGGGTGCTACAGGAGGTAATAGACCAGCTTCTCAGGAGACGGGTTCTGCGGGAAATGGGTCAAGGCCAGCATTAATGGTTAGCATTGATCTTCATCAGGCAGGAAGAGTGGACTCTCAGGCTTCTATAACTCAGGATTCAGACTCCATAAAAAAGCCTGAAGAAATCAAACAATTTAATGATGCACCTATTTCTGTTCTTCAGGAAGATATTATTGGAAGTCTTAAATCTACACCAGAAAACCATCCTGAGACACCTAAAAAAAAGTCTGATCCTGAGCTTTCAAAGAGTGAAATGAAACAAAATGAAAATAGATTATCAGAATTGAAACCAAATGAAAACCGATTGGTGGATTCAAAATCAAGTGAAAATAAGATAGAAACTAAAATTGAGACCCAAACAGAAGAACTTAAACAGAATGAGAGCAGAACGACTGATTCCAAACAAAACGAGAGCACTGTAATTGAGCCTAAACAAAATGAAAATAGACTGTCTGACACAAAACCAAATGACAACAAACAAAATAATGGCAGGTCAGAAACAACAAAATCAAGACCCGAAACCCCAAAGCAAAAGGGTGAAAGCCGGCCTGAAACTCCAAAACAAAAGAGTGATGGGCGCCCTGAAACCCCGAAACAGAAAGGTGATGGACGGCCTGAAACTCCAAAACAAAAAAGTGAGGGCCGGCCTGAAACTCCAAAGCAAAAAAATGAAGGCCGGCCTGAAACACCAAAACACAGGCATGACAATAGGAGGGATTCTGGAAAGCCATCAACAGAGAAAAAACCTGAAGTGTCTAAACATAAACAGGATATTAAATGTGATTCACCTCGGTTAAAATCAGAACGAGCTGAAGCCTTAAAGCAGAGACCTGATGGACGATCTATTTCTGAGTCACTAAGACGTGACCATGATAGTAAACAAAAATCAGATGATAGAGGTGAATCAGAGAGACATCGAGGGGATCAGTCTAGGGTTCGAAGACCAGAAACATTGAGATCCTCTAGTAGAAACGAACATGGCATTAAATCTGATAGTTCAAAAACTGATAAACTAGAAAGAAAACACAGGCATGAGTCAGGGGACTCAAGGGAAAGACCATCCTCTGGGGAACAAAAATCAAGACCTGACAGTCCTCGTGTTAAACAAGGAGATTCTAATAAATCAAGACCTGATAAACCTGGTTTTAAATCACCAAATAGTAAAGATGACAAAAGGACAGAGGGTAACAGGAGTAAAATAGACAGTAATAAAGCACACCCTGACAACAAGGCAGAATTTCCAAGTTATTTGTTGGGGGGCAGGTCTGGTGCATTGAAAAATTTTGTCATTCCAAAAATCAAGCGGGATAAAGATGGCAATATTACTCAGGAGACAAAGAAAATGGAAACAAAAGGAGAGCAGAAAGACAAAGTAGAAAAAATGGGACTAGTTGAAGATCTAAATAAAGGAGCTAAGCCTGTAGTTGTTCTGCAAAAACTGTCCTTGGATGATGTTCAGAAACTTATTAAAGATAGAGAGGATAAATCAAGAAGTTCCCTTAAACCTGTCAAGAATAAACCATCAAAGTCAAATAAAGGTAAGAATACTTATACTGATGTCATTTGTATTATAGTCAGTTTTAAGTTTTAAGGTTACTAAAGTATTAAAAAAATGGAAATTTATAAAAATTAGAAAGCTACCGCATGAAAATACAGCCTTCATGTCAGACAATAGTGAATTGTTTTCAGGAATACAGATAAAAAGTTATCATTGAACAGTTTTTTTCCTCTCACCATTTTTTTCTCCCACCCACTACTCAGTCATGAATTTCACTACTATTTGATTCTACAGAGATAAGTTCTTTTGCTATTATTTCAGATATTTCTGAAAGTTGCTCGTTAATCAAGTGCATTATGTTTTAGAATAGATGTATTTAACAACTCTCTAAAAAGTTGTCTTGACTGTAGAGACATTCCATTCTACAATGAGGTAATAAATTGAATTTTAATTTGTAGCATCTCAATAAAGTTATGTGGTATATAAGGATCAGTATTATAAACTATTTTAAGAATATTAAATGTCTTATGGTAGTATTTTCTTATAGATTTATCTGAGTTAATTATGGATAATTTGTATAGTTTAGAATAAATTACATAAAAGGTTATTTTTGATTTTGTGGAGGAGATGGTCGAATATGTTTTATATTTTAAAAATAAAGTTTTGTCCTTTCATATGCCAAGGTAATAGGGAATGGTATTTACCTCTTAAATTGGGTTAAATTGTAAGTAAGTTGGTGGGGGGGATGTTATTTGTGAATGGTTGTTGAATTAGGTTCGCTTGTTACTTAAGATTATTTCCAGAAGGGGAGAAACATCTTAAGTGCTAAAAATGTAATGGCTATTTGTGCAGAAAATATAATTTTGTATTCCTTTGTATACTAATGTTAAAAATATATTTTGTATGATGCTATGTGGCAAGACCCATTTAGCCCACGCTGTCTAACTAGGTTGAGATACAGTTTTGGAGACAGTAGAGCTGAAAGTTTATTTGATTCTAAGTTTTACTTCTATGAAAGAAATTTATTAAGAACTTATATTTATATTTAATTGTTCAACAAATATTTGAAATCTAGAATTGTATTGTTCATTATGGTAGCCATTGCCTCTTTTGGCTATTTAAATTGAAATTAAATTAAGTAAAATTTTAAAATTCATTTCACCAATAGTCATGTGTTACTACTGGCTGCCATATTGGACAATGCAGAGAACATTTACACATCACAGAAAATTGTATAGCACTGCAGTGTTTCAGGAGTTATAAAAATTTTAATGGTTACTATTTTTGTAACATGCCGTTGTAGTTTGTCTACCAAAAACATTCTTTTAAGACATAGTATTACTATAAAGAACTCTTTATTCAAAGAAGTGACTTGTGGCTAATATGTTTCTTATTCTTACTTGGTTTTTGTCAAACACATTTTCCCATTGTTAATTTATTTTCGTTTTATGTTTTGAAAACAAAACACAGTTGCCTTCTGAATCACTAATATTTGTACTCTTTTAGTGAAGCTTTTAATTTTTAAATTATGGCAGTCAGACCTACAAAAATTAATTAAGACTTCAACCTTAATTAATAAGTAGTCTTTATTGTTTAACTTTGCATCTTTTCAGAATTATTTGTTAATGTGAAAAGAGGTTGTTGTAGAATGTGGGGGCTAGCAGCAGAATTATTTTCTTTGAGGTAAAGATTTTCTTTAAAATTTTGCAGTGAAAGTTTGGGAGTTGGCTTATATTTATAAAATAGAGTATAGTAATACAATTTTAGAAGAGTCAGATGAAAGATGGAAAGTGGTACCCTCTTATTCCCTTGATCTGGACCATCTTTATCTACCTGCCTTCTCAGCTTACACTAGCCTTGCTTTCTAAGCTCTGTTCTAACAAAGAGTCTTTTACAACTGCTTAAAGAACATCAAGAAATGAATATAGCTCCTAATTAGTAATTGCTATATTATTTCCCATGATTTTTTTCACATGTAATTTCATTGACTATGAATGTCTTTTTAGTGATAAAACGTATTTCTCGTAAATGTACTTCTAATTAAGATGTTTATACCTGATATGGTCATGTTAGTGTATAAGTAGGTTTCTTGGTGTCTGCCTAGAGTGACGTGTGTGTGTACATGTGCATGTTTGTGTATACATACACATATATTAATATATCTGCAATTATAATAACAGAACTTTTCATGAAAAAATATTTCAGTGCCTAAATTTGTTTCAGGATGCCACGTAGGTATCTTTTGGCTTCATTTATATCTTAGGATTCATATCCATTATCTTTTTAGTAGTGTTCTAATTTTGGTTTCATTTTAGATCTCTGCTACTCAGTTAACAATAGCAGAGTTAGGTAATTGTGGATTGTTTTTTTACTGTATGTATATGAAGCACAGTTGTGGATTACTGACCCTTTGTAGTACATATTACTTGGGATTTTCTTTGGAGATTCACAGAAAATCACATATTTTGATGTTTTAGTATTCTAAGTAAAGGAATTATTCTGAATGTTGCTGGGATACTTTTGTGGTTGACTCCTAGGGCCAGAATTCTTGGTAGGTTTTCCTTTCTTGGAAGAGCCATAAAATTCCATCCTTTAAATATTTTACCTGATGTTCATATATGAAATTTTCATTCTGTAGAGTAATTTGAAATTCCTTGAATATACTTTACGATGATAAATTTTGAATGTATGGTAGAGGTATAGATTTGTGACTCCTAACTTAGGTTACTTATTTTTGTCTTTTGTATGAGCATATTAAATGTCAGGTGACGTTACATTTGATTTGATTTCTGTGGCAATGTCTATATTTCTAGTACCTAGGGGAATACCTCTTACATAATGAGATCATATTAAATGCCTACAGAATAAATAGAGACTGTGTTGCTGCTGTGTTCAGAAAAGCTTTTGTGAGCAGGTTAAATTTGTATACTCATCTTTTATGTTCCCACCAGAACACCTTAGTTCAAGTGCTACTTAATTTTTCAAATTCTTGTTCCCTAAACTTTGTCATAACTTTCTTCACCCTGTCAACTACCCAGTTTTTGTTAAGCTCTGAAGGATACCTACTCATATTCATGTCTGTTTAATTTCCCTTTTACCTTTAATGTATAGCTGTTACAAGATGAGCTCAATGTCAGTCCCTTTTCCATCCAGCTCTGTCGGCTTCCCAATCTTTCCATCATCTTGTTTATTCCTTGCTAGAGGGAGGTAGGAGCAGTCAGGCAACAACCTTTTGTGGGACCTTTTTAAATTTTTAAAATATCTTCTATTAAAATATATTTCAGTCACTATATTAAATGCCAAAAATACTTTATTTTTAAATTTTTTATCAGAATAGTACCCTAATATATCCCAATGTACAATGCCACCAAATTAAAATAATAAAGTTATGATCCTTTAAGACTGGCATGATCATCTACTAACAAATGCCTTTGGTGTTATTAACAGTCTAGTGTCGGTAATTACATACATTTACAATTTGGTTTGGGGTGTTTTCTTTGCGTGTGTGTGTTTTTTTAACAACTTCAGAGTGTCTCAAAATATCTTAGCTTTATATCCAAGGATACCATTTTTTCTTCTCCCTCCTCCTACTTCTTTCCAACTAGTGTATTATTCTCCATTACTTGGACTCAGTGCTTTCAGGAAACATTTCATACCATTTTTTATTTGGGATCATCCCTTTTAAACAAAAGGGTAAACAGTTACTGAAAGTAGTCTTCACTGGGAATGTATTTAACAACTTTAATAGTCAACAGTGATTAACCTATATTGCTTAGTTGATGAGCTGATGATCATAGTCATTACTAGGGACAGTTATTTCACCTCAGTTATCTACTGCTAATGCTGGTCACTAAAATAACATTACCTGGTTGTCTTTTACCTAGCACTAAATAATCTAGTTGGATTGTGTTTAGGATCCTCAGCTTCTGTAAGTTTGAGAGAAAATAACTATTTCTAAGAGTAAATTTGTGGCATAGTTTGTGAATTCCTAAGTTGAGGAATTTTCAATGTGTTTTCTGTAAAGTAGATTGTGATATTTAATAATCTTTGATGATACTGCAGTGGACATTTATTTTGGTTCATTTGAACAGTTTTATAAAATACCTTCCTGAAAATTTTCAGTTTCTATAAAGACTTCAGTATCCGTGATAATGTTAGGAAATGATTAGAGAATATTTATTACAGAAGTTTGCAAAATATGTACCTAGCTGGATTTTGTTTTGTTTTGTTTTGTACCTAGCTGTTGTTGAGAGTGATTTTAGAGCAATATTTTGAAAACTTGCACCTGTGATTTCCATTTATAGAAATTTTTGGTCCAAATTATGCTTAGTAGATAGTTGACATTAATATCAATTTACAGAGATGCATTAAGTAGAAACTTTTACATAAAAATTAAATTTATTAAAGTTTGCTGGAGGTATTCTCTCTCCTCTCCATTCCATAGTTCAAGTCAGCCCCAAAACATAGATTTTATAGGGTTCTCCTATCTGTAAAAAAGAGCTATATTATTGACAGATGAGGAGAAAATATTAATTCTAGAAATAGAAAAATATTAATTTTGAGAGAAACTACTCCTATTTATGAAGAAATAATCTGTATTCTTACATACTGAATTCCCTTCTATTCTAAAAAAATAATTAAACTGTCCAAGGGCTTATTACAGATATTAAGATAATGAATACCTGCTTAATATTTTAATATAAATAAAAATTTTTGAAAAATATGGATTCCCTTCCTTGCCTACAAAAAAATAATGCTTTCTGGCTTCTAATGTGCCAACTTGTAAAAATTCTCTTTTAAACCCACTATAAATTATAGTACAAAGAGCACTGGGATAAAAACCTTAAATAAGTCTTAATCTTTCAAGTTTGGTTCATTTACTTTTAAAATGGAGAAATCAATTTCCTTTCTATATTATGCAGTTATGAGGACCAAAATGAGTATTGTTATAGTAAAAGCTAAAGTCTGTTCAGTTTTTTTATGTAAAGAAATGTAGTCATTCAATTTTTAATTGAATTTATCTAACAAAGAAATTCTTGAAAATACATTTTGATTTATACTTTACATTTAGTGTATATTTGAAGATACTGCTACCACAATTTATTTTTCTCACTGTGTATACATATCAAAGAAAGAATCATTTGCTCTCCACCTCCTACTTTTCTGTATTGAGTAGTAAATTGTCGTTAAATAAATAAACTTTTTAGAAAGCATGTTGTTTTTAATAGTTCTTCTACATTGTTATTTAATAACTGAATATTGATGAAATCTTTGTGGTGCTGGTATTAATATCAAAACTGCAGTGCTTTTAAAACTGAATTTTTCTTAAAATCTGTTCTTCTGCCCGCTTTATTTATAATAGTGTTCTTTTCAGTTCCTACAAAGCAGTTCCTTCGTATTTTGTCTTCATTCACTTTGTAGTGACCTAAACTGTACAGAATATAACTATATAGTGACTATACTTGTATGGTAGGTGGTACTTTGTTCCATTTTACATAAAATATGATGTGATAACGATCAGTCAGTAAACTTTTTCTGTGAAGGACCAGATAGTAAATATTTTAGACTTTGTAGGTCAATTATCTCTAACATTGTAGTGTGAAAGCAGCCATAGACAATATCTAAACAAGTGTGTATGGCCGTATTCCAGTAAAACTTTATTTATAAAAATAGGCAATAGGGAAAATTTGATCTCATCGCCTATATTTGCTGAGCCTGATATTGATGTAAAATTGAAATTTTACATGGTGAATGTGATAACTGGATTGTTTATTCTGTAGCAGGTGAGACCTAAAATTTGCATTTTCCACTGCCATTTGTGTATGTTTATGTGCATGTAAAAAGATAGATGTAGATAGAGTTTTTCTTCTCCAATGTTTGTAACTGTAGTATGAAATTAGCCAAATATATGTTAGCAGGATATTTAATATTCCTGAATACTTATCTTTATGTAATGGAGGATATTATATGGTAAATATATAATAATTAAGTGTATATAAACTTAAATTGCCTTTAAAATATTTTAAATTTGTCACATTACTAATTTTCTATACCTATCTTTTTCCTTTGTGGGTATAGTTCTCTAATTATCAATATAGAACAACTAAGAACTGCCTTTACAATTTCAAAAAGGCTTTTCATGTGGAAAAATTTCTTGGAAGATGACAAATGTATTCTAATCATTACACTAAGCATTCAACATTCCTAACACTGTGCTACATGCTGCAAACACAACACAGTTAGGACCATATCAAGCTTAAGGAAGAGGGTGCTGGGTGAGTACAAAGGAATAGGGTATCAGGTATGTTTTTAACACAAGAATAGAAGGAAAAACCAAAAACCATGGCAAGTATAGGAAACTTAAATATTTGATTAATGTTTAGTGTACAGTGGGGAAAAAGTAAGATAAGACTAGATGGGTTAAAATTAAACATGGTTTTATAACATTGGTGCCAAAAAGTATCAGAAAAGATGCCATTCCTATCTTTGTTAAAAAATGGTGTTCTAGAATGTGATAAAATAGATGTTACTAAAATTCTCTGTACATTTAGCCTGTTATAATAATAGTCAATTGAGTAGATGATAAGATAGTTTAATACTTGCTCAGATTGATTAAAATACTTACGTAGTACAAATATCAACACATGGGGTTTATTGTCCTTGATTTTATATTTTCTGGTTTCTGCGTGATCTTAACATGTTAAATAGTTGCTAGTATATTGACCTAAACCTTTTTTCCTAAAGTGGGATGGGATAAGTATGGTAACTCTACCACCTTTCAAAAATGGTTAAATGCATGGCACCTACTTACTATTCTCCCATACCTTTCTCATAGATATATCAAATAGCTTTTAGAAGATTTCCCTTCTAATGTCTCCCCCCTCCGGTTCATCCCACGAATTACTACTAGAGTAACATTTCTAAAGCACATTCCAGTTATATCATTCCTGTTGCCAAAAAGACTTTGCAAATCTGAACCTTACCTACTTTTACAGGTTTAACTACTTTTTCTCCCTGTTGGATATCTTGCTCTGTCCAGGGAAGACTTCTTAGACTTATCTAGAATGCTCTAAAACCATATACTGCCAACTCCTACTTCTTTGCTCCTGTCCTCCGTCCTCCACTGCTCTTGCCTCATCCCACCTCATCTCTGTTGAGAATCCACCATCTTCATGAAACATCTAATCCCTCACAAATAATCGTTGACCTTTTTCTTATTTCCCTAAAATATAACTTGTATTTCTTAAGGGAAATTCATGTCTCAGTATAGATTGTAGTTAGTGTATTTACATTAACTTACTTTCACTCCAGTTACAGATACCTTTTACATAGATGAAACATCATATACTTAATCATTTTGCATTTTGTCTTTATATTTACCATCTTTGTACCAACAGTGTTCCTAATTGTCCTTTAATGTGATCTACTGTGTTACCCAATTGTTGGACGTTTTAAGGCTATAATAGATAAAACTGGTCTAAACATTTTTCTACATAGAGCTTTTTTTGTTTTGTTGAATAAATTTCCTTGGGATAAATTTCCAAAAGTGGTATAAATGGGTTAAAGAATCTGAACACCATTTGTTGAGTGTTACATTTTTTCTATGCTTTTAGCAGAGTCTTGATTTACATATTCCAGCAAATTACAAGCAAACATACAAGAACTCAGAAGCAAATCCTGAATCATTTAATATAGTCTCAGAATAGCCTTATGCATCACAGTTAACTTCTAAAGGCATTGCCATGTACAGCATAGTGGAAAACTTGATCTTTTCAATAATGACTATGAATCAAGAAGTTGTCTTGTTAAAAAAAAGATGGGTACAGTGCTTTTTAAAAAGATTTACATCAAAAATAATGAAAAGAATTTCTGAATAATCCAAGGTTTATTTTAACAGGGCTTCAAAAATGTAACATTAGCAACTTTTATATCAGAATTACAGATGTAGATAATTAAGCTCTCTTATATAAGGGAGCCAATATTCTATCAAATTATTATGAGTAAAATGAGTTTGACATTTTCATATTATTTATCTTTCATTCAACCTGCAGCTTAACAAACATTGGGCTGAGCCCACACTTAGATTAACCTAGAAAGAACCTTTCAATCTCAATCGATACTCCTATTTTGAGAGAGGTAGCAACCATAGTTTAAAAGACTTTCAAACTTTTTTTGATTGTGACTAAGGTAAGAAATAATTTAAATTTATGTTGTATCCTAATACACACATACAATCACATACTAACAATACCTACCCTTACTATAGGCAAAAAACTGACATTTTCTTTTGTGTTCTCTTTCACTTTAAACACAACTGCTGGTCAAGACCCACAAAACTGATTTAACAACTTACTTATGAGTCATAAGCTGCAACTTGACAGTTACTGGCTAAAATTAAAAAGGAGACTTCCCATTTCTTAGGTTATCATGATTTTTTTAGTTTCAGGAGTATTTCTCAGAGGCCATCCAAAAGAGAAAATAGCTGTAGATTTGACCTTTGCCACCCTTTCTTCACCCACAGATGAATGACTGTCTGCTAGGCTTCCATTTTTTAATTTTTTAAAAAAAATTTGTAAGCCTGAACAAGCATTATTGGGCTTCCAGCCAGTGTCTGGGGTCTCTGCCTCATTACCAAAATTAAGGCAACTTTATGCCAGATTATTTCATCATGCATCACTTCGAGTTACCCTGAACCATCACATAAAATGTAAACCCCCTCTAATTGTTGACTCTCTTGTGATGTGGTCTGATTCTCTGTTCACTTAAATTAAGATCTTGCCCCCTTAGTTATAAATAGGCCCTTTTCTTATTACCCTGGTGACTATTAACATCTATTGTAGAGGCTGTGGCATTTCATTCCACTCATTTTTACTCAACCTATGAGCCTCAGTGCCATAAAGTGGTATTTCCTTTCTCCTTGTTTTCTATCGCTCTTTCCAAATAGTTGTTCAGACACACATGTCAAAGTTCTTCCTCTGAGGCCAGTGTTTTGTGACCACAAATCTTTTATTCACCAATCTTCCATATACCTACAATCACTGAGAATTTTTGTCCCTAGGGCACAGTCTTCCTCTCTGCCCCTAGTTTTGTCATCAGGTTAGGTACCGTGAGTCCCTGTGGATCAGTGTTCTGATCTCATAGTTTAAGCCTACACTTTTTCCATTTCCCTTCAGGTTGCCTCCCTTTGTTTCTGCCTCTCAAATATGACTGTTTTTCAGGGCTCTGTCATCAGTAGTTCATGCTTTTTAGATGAGCTCCCTATCAGTGGCTTATAAAAGTAGTTGGTTTGCATTTAGGAACCATGTGTACCAAAAAATATGTCTTCAAACAGTATTAGCTCACTTAGGGTCATTAGAGGGACAGATTCACAACCTACATTATTAAGTTTTTCTTTTTTTCCCCTGCTTACCTCTAACTGAAGTTAAAAGACCCATTTGATCCTATTTCTGTGTCGTACAAGTAGATTAGTGGAAGAATTGTCACTGACCTGTTACATTATGCCTGCCCAAGATTTTTTTTATGATTTATAAAATTTGAAGATTTATGTCAAGTTCTTAGTTTTGTTTCTGAACATGACTAGTTTCCATTGACTGAAGCTTCAGTCTCAAAGGATTTATTAATTGAGCTGATTGATTTTAATCTCAGGATTGTTTTACTATTTAAAAAAAACAAAACAAACACATTGTTAGTTATCAAATCATTGTTTCTTTGAAACTTTAATTCTTTTGATGACTTCTGGTTTTAATTATCTGGAAAATACGCTAATACAAGGGATTTATACTAGAAATCCGAGATTGCTAAAATGTGTCATACCTATGAGTAAACGTATTCCTTAGCCTTATTCAAGCCAGAATGTAGAGGTGGACTGTATTTAATGAAATACATGTACAAAAGCTGAAAATGTAGTATCTCACAAAATTGTGATTAAATGGCATTATCTGTCAAGCCATTAACATAAAATGTTACGGTAATTCAGACACCTGATTTAAGGAATAAAGTAGTTGGGGCAAAAGAAATGAAATGAGAAAGGAAATCATAAAGCACTAGCAAAACTTCATATTTTAAGAAGTTTTTAAGAACAAATGACTTGGCAAACAACAACAATCCCTAAAATGATTGGTCCCTGAGTTACATCATCATATATTAAGAAAAAGCAAGACATTATCTTTGTATTTAATGGATTATTTCCTAATTTAGGGAAAAGAATGTGAATAAGTTATATGGATAATTATGCTCATATAAAGTGATTTATTCTACTGGAACTGAGTTGTCTGGATCCTTGATGACACATTAAAGATCCTGAGCCCAAGTATGGGAAAGTCGAGCATTTCATTTCTTATCCTTTGTAATCAAAGGACTTGGCTGATCCAGTTTATAAAGTGTTTCATAAAAAGGAAGAAAAGATGTAATTAATTCAGAAAATGCATAAACCTGTGGGATAGACAATTCTGTTCCCAAAATGAAACATGGTTCACTTTTGGAGGACAGTATATTGAGAGACATTAACCATTGCTGGATTTTTAAAAATTAATAGTTGGGTCATCTTCAGAAATAAAACATTTAGTGTTTGAATTATAGTGCTTTAACTTTGAAAGCTGTACGGAGGTTTAAATGATCTAGAAAATACTAGAGCTATTAAATTTGGTAGTATTCTCGTTGATGAAGGTAATAAGAGAGGATAAACTACTGTGAGTAAATGGTACCTGCTTTATCGGATGAAAGACACAGGTTGTCCATGTTTGGTTATTGTAAGGAATTTTTATAAAAAGAGAGAGAAAGAAGAGGGTAGAGTCCTTGCTCTGGGGACTTAATAACCATTGTAGAAAGGTACAAGTACCAGTACATATTTAAACCTTAGACTATCTATTGTATTTTTTGTTTTTTTGTTTGTTTTGAGACCGGGTCTCGCTTTGTTGCCCAGTCTATATTTATCTGCAGGATAATATTAATTCTGGGTTATTAGTATCAAGTCAGTATGTCTTTTGATGTGAATTCAATCTAAGCAGAACAATCAGGTAAATCTGCTTTTTAAAAAATCTCTTGATGGGCTAAATTGGCAAAATTCTTTGGGTTATCCATATTTTTAAACCCCAAAAGATTATAATGTTTCAAGTATTACAAAAAATAATTCTCATTTTTAAAGATTTGGAATTGTCTTCATTTGTCTGTAAAATATAGCAATGCAGGAGCTATACAGGAAGTACATTAGTAAATGAACATAAGAAATTGTGAACCATAGAGTTAGGTACTCAGGGAGCATTTATTGACCATCTCTATAAACATACTTAATATATAGGTCATCTGGAAAAGGGAAGATGTATACTAGAAAACATGATCGTCCATCAAAAAACCACATACTTAGTTAGAGATATTCCAAGCATTAAAGACTTTTAAATAAAGGCAACATGTGTTCAGCTTGGGGCTGAAGATACTGACAATGCAAAGCTAAAATTGATTTACCCCTGCCAATATTCTAAAAAATGGCACTCACTGATAAAATTTAGTTAAGAAAGCCAATACAAAGAGAAATTAAATGCTTTAAAAATTACACAGATCTAAGTTAAACTCAGTGTTAGTGAGTCAGGATTCTCAGCAGTGAAGTCTTTGGAATCTTACCAGTAGTCACCAGTATTGCACGTTGGGTAAAATTGTTGCTATGCCTGCCCTTAGAAGAACAGAAGGCTGAAAGTCACTGAAATAATTCCTTTATGATTTGAATAAAAGCTTCAGCAGAATAAAAAAGAATTATTCTTCCATTACAATTAATACTTTGTATTCTGTATCTTTAGTTATTTAATTGTATATTCTTGAGGCTTTGAAATATGTCTTAATCGATACCTATTTTTTGTCATGATTTATTTTTATTCTTTACATAAGTGTTATTATCATTTGAACGTTATAAAGGATAGAGTTAATGTTGATTATAAGTTACTAATATTACCTACTATAAACCACCAAGGTACTCTTTGCTCCCAGTTCATAAAATTTATCAGGTAAGAGATCATTTTTATTCTCACTCAAAGATTTACATTGGTAAGTAAAATAAGTTAAAATTGTCTTTAGTGGTCATCACGGAGAAATTTTCTCGAATAAATAGTTTTTCCTACTTCTAATTTATTTTTAAACTGTCAAGAAGATAGATATTAATAATTTATTTCTTCATAGAAACTGTGTGTATATTTGTGTGTATGTAGGATTAGGTAGTATGATGTTAATGACTCTTATTGTAATATGTTGATATATTTTTATCCTATCTTTACTCTTTCATGAGAAGATACAAAGTTATTTCATAACATTTGAATTTACTATTTTCAGTTATAGACATTTATATGTTAAAATATTTGTGGTCTATTACCTTACAAGTTTCTGTTGTCTTCAGTTAAATGCGTATATTGGTTTGTCTGTTTGAAGAAATGCTCCATAATGCTAAAGGCATTACCATGCTTCTCAAATAGACAGTGATGATAGGTAAAAGCATATATAAAGCTCTTATCCCAGCCACCATACACAACTGCCAAGATCATAGAGGAAGAGAAGGAGGGGTGGTAAGTGTCCTCCAACTCTTCTCATTTATACTGAGGAGTAACATTAGTTTCAAACTCTGCAGGTCTACTCCTGTACAAAACAAATTTGGGTACTACCAAGAATGTGAGATGTACCTCTAACCACAAACCCACTTGCTAATGTCAATGGATCTCTAGTTTGAGAAAGTTTTTGGTCAGTGCTGACAAATGAAGGCATTATATAAAAAATTGATGTTATAACCGCCCTTCATTATTATGGTAATACGTGTCATATTTTTAAAGTTGTTATATAACTATATATACATATGTATACATGCATATATATAAATCGTGTTATCAGTTTAGCGTTGAATGTTGTAATAGTGTTTTGTTAAAAATGTGACTTAGAAAACATAAATACTAATATCTTGTTTTTGCTGTGCTAATTTAGTTAAAATTTTCCTTTTATCTTTGGATTTAAATTTTTTTCTTACCTTTCATTAATAGGTAGTATAGATCAATCAGTGTTAAAAGAATTACCCCCTGAACTCCTGGCAGAAATTGAATCCACCATGCCACTTTGTGAACGTGTGAAAATGAACAAACGCAAGCGTAGTACAGTTAATGAAAAGCCAAAATATGCTGAAATCAGTTCAGATGAAGATAATGATAGTGATGAAACTTTTGAATGTAAGTATAACATAACTTTATTATTTTAGAATTTAAAAGGAGATTTATGTATTTGTCTCATTCATAATTTGGGGGGTTAGCAAGAGCACAGTGACCTTAATTCTTAATATAGTATAGAAAGTTTTTTTCTTTGTACTTTAAAAATATGTGAAAGATGAGATCAGTTGGCACCAAGAAAAAAATTTTAAATGAGTTATAATTAGTGTTTAAAAACACAAGTGTGTTTCTGTATGCATTTAACAAACATTTATTGAGCTCCTACTATATGCTAGGCACTAAGAATAAAAATACAAATAAGATGTGGCCCCTGTCTTCAAAGAGCCTTCAGCCTAATGGGGGAAGTATGTAAATAAACAATTGTAGTACAGTGAGAAAGGTACAGTGATAACAGTCAATCCAGGGTGCTATGGAAACACACTGGATTGGCATCAAAATCAGAATTGGGGGTTCAGGGAATGCTTACTGGAAGAGGTGACACTTGAGTTGAGTCTTGAAGGACACGTAGGAGATAGCCAGATGAAGAAATATTTAAAACCATACTATCACTAAATTATGAATGGATTAGCCACATTGCAGATTATCTGTGTGGTTTGGACCTGGCTTCTCCTTTTGCCCAGCTATGTCCTGGAATTCCTCCCTTGTTTCACTGTTTTCCAGAGCTGGCTTCTTCACTACACAGCTACCTCTCTACAACACTGTGATCACCTGTCTTTGCACTAGACTTGCTATACCTCGCCTGTCTTCCTACTGGTCCACTGAAAAAGTTCTTCTCTTTTATCCCTATCTTCCTTCTTCTGGAGCAAGAGAATTGAGCCTAGCCAAGAGGGGTCAGCAACCTTGTTTGACTTAAACGGCATTCAGTGGAAACAGACTATGGGAGATCTTCACTTGTGTGCCAACTGACTTAGACATAATGACCAAAAGAAGTGGGAAGACCACCAGTGTGTTCTACCTTTTCCACCTAGTGTCCATAGATTGAGGTGTGACAAGCAAGGGCAGGAAGGACAGATGCATGCTGCCATTTTTAAATGTATATTGCTGATGGAAGCCCTTCACCTCCTCCAAAGTCAATGTTCATTTACTCTGATCTTTTTAAAATTGTGAGCTCTTGAGCGATGAGCAGTAGATTATGAATACTGAACAGATCTGAACAAGGTTTTAAAACTGAAATAAAATATACAACAAAGTTCATCGACATTTAATTATATGTATAAGTGTTATAATTTGTATTATCATGAGATGTATTTACATGCAGTATATTAAAATGGCTAAAGTTAATTTTTTTATTATACTCAAACATTTTGGTCATTTGGGGACATGGTTAGCTCTGGAAAGTGAGAGGAGAAAGGAAATATGGTGGCCCAGAAACTTACTCCCTTTTACATACATGCCTCACTGCTCTCCCTCTCTCCCCCTAATATATCACCCATTTCTAGAAAAGCTGAGAAAGAGGAGTCCCTGAATCGGAGTTTGGTTTCAAATAACACTTCAAATCCAGTTGGTTGATAGTGGCTACCTGCATTGCTAAGTTGATGAAACTTCTGAAGCTACCTCACAGTTAAGTAGAAAGGATAACATCATCAGAAATGTCCACCAAGTGTAAAATAGTGGAGAGTAGTTTGTCATCAGTGTAGCCACTGTTCTTTAGCTTTCTACTGTGAGAGATATTGTCTCATCTTATGGGAGCGCATAGCTTTATCTTAAAGTCATGGATCCTGTTATAGCTATGCCCAAGTATACTGAAAGCTACTGTTACTCATTTAGAGAACCTGAACTTCAAGAGAGGTTCCTGGGGAAAAAAGAAAGTTTCTCTACAAGGTTTTTTAAGAGATATCAGAGTAGCTTCCGGTTTTTCTGGGTTTTTTCTTTTCTCTTTTCTGTTTTTTTTTTTTTCTTTTTTAAACCACCCTGGGATATTACTAGGTTTATTTCTATATGAGAAGCTATAGAAAAGTGGACACTGGGGCCATTGATTTGAGTGGTGAAAGAAGTCGAATTGGTAGTTGACAGACAACCAAATTGTCATATCACAGCAAAAACAAGGTAGAAAAAATGTAGCACAGAACAAAATGTAAAAGTATGATGAGAGCATGAGTTGGAAACATTACGATTCTTTGAGAGAGGTAGACTTTCTGAAACTTAAGGTTTTATTGCAGTTTAATCAAATTGGTTTCCTGAAATCTAAAACCAAGGAAATATTTTTATTGAAAGATACGAGAAAGGACTGAAGGGTAACTCTGAAAGTTGGGTCACACAGATTTGGATGGCCATAGCACAAATAGAAGGTCACTGGGTGCCTGGGGAGGATGAAGAAGGAGGCACATAAGAATCTAAAGAGAGATACAGGTGAAATTTGGAAAGGGAGGGTAGAGAACACCCAAGTCATATTTTACGTAACTCTCTATTGAGTTTCTTCCCCTCCCCTGCATCTTCAGGATAGTAAGGGAAACGGAGAAAGAACAAGTTAGCCACAATAAGTTGGGAATCCTAATAACCTCTTTGCAACACACAGTGTGTTGTAGAGGTTGGGTTGTTTTTGTAATTTGCCACCCCATTTTTATTCAAATTGCCTAAGATTTGGTAAATGTGAAATAAAAATCTCCAAGGCTTATGGATGATTACCACCAATACAGTATATTGTATGTAATTGTGAACAACTGTAAGATTTTTCAAGCATTTTCTACTCAGGATAAATGCTTGAAATGGATTTCTGAGGAAATTAATTAAAATGCAAAAAGACTAAAGTAGGTCACATTTGAGGTTGTAGAATACTACTTTGTGAACTAGTTTGTTTGTTAGCTGTCATCCCTTGTATTTGGTAGGCGTATCAATACTTGTGAAAAAAACATTTAGTGAATACTATACAAAAATGATGTGTTTCTCTGTCATACAAATACACACACACACACACACACACACACACACACACACACACACACACACACACACACACACACCACTTCTCCTTACATTAGTACGTGAGACAAGCCTAATGTACTAGGACATACCCTAATCATAAAAGGGAAAAGTCCTACCTCTCCTCACATTCCTCATAACCAAATTTATGCTGAATTATGAAGAAAATGATTGAAGATTTAAATATATCCATTTATATTTGTCCTTTATATGAATTGTCTTGCTGTGCCAAACCTGTGACCACAAAGAAGAGTAAACAGAATGACCTTTTCCCACTGTATTGTCCATAGATTATATAGAAGGGTCCAGAACTAGTATCCAACTAGATTTTTGAAAATGAATGGATAGATAGGGCAGCACATAAGGGTACGATTAGCCAGGGTATAGACATTTATTAGCCACATAAGGAAAACGGCACAAGTGTAGAATAGAGTGCATGGGCCAGAGGTTGGCATCCTTAAATCTCACCCAAGTAGAGGATGTAAGCAAGACATTTGTCTTGAGTATTTTTGTATGTATCATAGTTAGGGATTCAGAAAAGAAGCCAGTCATTAGGAGGCCAAGGAGTCAAACAACAGACTAGAAAATTTATCATTGTCAGCAACAAGTGGTCACTACAACAACCAGTATATGATTTTAAGGTAGGACACATCAGTTCTGTACCCTGGTTTTAACTTGGTGGTGCCTACACCCTAGAGCAGGTATGATAAATACTTGTCACTTGCACTGCCCTCCAGCTCTCACTGGAGACATTTTCTAATCAGTCTTTCTTGCTGAACTATGATGCTTTGTTGGGGCTCAGAATTATTTTCAACATAATTCTCTAGGCAGCTATTACCAGTTGATCATAGTTGATGTGTCAGATGAAATCTGTTTGCCAGGTCTGCCTAGAGGCTCCTGTCAGTACTGGTGATTTTAGCAGAATGCTTAGACCTCTGGAAGGATGGGGAAAAGATTGAAGGTAACATGTAAACATGCTTATATAGTGTGTGTAAACTTAGAAGCTTTTCTTCTTGGGTTTCAGCAAGCCCATTGTTGGAGAACTGTATTCGATATGTGACTATTTACAGCTATACAGGTTTATTCTGTCTCTGTAGGCTTGTGATGTTAGGTCGTCAGGGTTTATGGTATTTATTGCTAATTATGGGTTTAACTTAGCTATTAATTGATGGTATATATGGTTACCCATATTCTGTAACACTTTCTCAAAAGGTGACTTTTCCTCCAAACCCTGCTACCCATCAATAATCTAAATGCTTTAAGGTGGTTTTGTTTTTCATTCAAATCCTAAATAAAGTTTGTTTTACAAGCCTTAACTAATCTTGAGGTTTAGATATAACCTTTACTGACTTGCTGAATACCTTTTGTTCAAATGAGCACCATAGTTTAATTCCAAGAACCTTCCTATCTGTATTTATTAGCAAACTAAGTTCATGTAAACATCTTTAAATCTAGGTAAATCATGCTAAAATTAGTGATACTCTTTCCATACCATAATTTAAAGTTCTGGATAGACAAAATCGCTCATAATTTTCTAGACCCATGAAATAAAGATATTTTTCCCATGTGGTTCATTTGTAAAGTACATTTTAATAGTCTTTTTAAATGAGGTAAATTATTTGTCATGGGGATTTGCTTCTAGCCTCTAGGAAACGACATAAAAAAGATGATGATAAAGCTTGGGAATATGAAGAGCGTGACAGACGAAGCTCTGGGGATCATAGGAGAAGTGGCCACTCTCATGAAGGAAGAAGGAGTTCAGGTGGTGGTCGTTATCGAAACCGAAGTCCATCAGATTCTGACATGGAAGATTATTCTCCTCCTCCCAGCCTTAGTGAGGGTAATTTATCAGTGTCAACAGATTTCTTACATGAACCAATTTAAATATAGGGCTTTAACTTTGAAAAATAATTTATATTCTTTTATGAGTTAATTAAGAACTAATTTTTAATCAACAATAGTGTATCTTTAGTTTGGATTTGCAGTGGTTATCATTTAAGTATTTTATTAATGTTCAGGAAGAAATGAAAAACAAAAATGGCAGTATTTTAAGTTGTCATTCCTGCATATCAGTATTTCTTTTTGTTCATTTTAGTTGCTAGAAAAATGAAGAAAAAAGAAAAACAGAAGAAAAGGAAAGCTTATGAACCAAAACTAACACCTGAGGGTAACATTTTAGTTTGTTTAATTTGTCTTTATTCATAGTCTTCAGCTTTACTTGTCTGCATGGAATGTGAATAAAATAAATTATTTGTTCTCTCTTTCAGAAATGATGGACTCTTCAACTTTTAAGAGATTCACAGCCTCAATTGAGAATATTTTGGATAATTTGGAAGATATGGATTTTACTGCATTTGGTAAAATCAATTTAAAATGTATTTGTTTACCGATACTTTATGAGTCTAGCTTTCTGCCAGTTACTCTAGAGCTGCAGTCCCCAACCCCTGGGCTATGGACTGGTACCAGTTGGTGGCCTAGGAACCAGGTCACACAGCAGGAGGTGAGCGGGGTGAGCAAGTGAAGAAGCTTCATCTGTATTTATTGCCACTCCCCATTGCTCACATCACCGCATAAGTGCCGCCTGCCATCAGATCAGCAGCAACATTAGATTCTCATAGACATACGAACCCTACTGTTCGTAAACTGGGCGTGTGAGGGATCTAGGTTGCACGCTCCTTATGAGAATCGAATGCCTGGTGATCTGAGGTGGTGATGCTAGTGCTGAGGAGCAGCTGCAAAGACAGATTATCACTAATAGAGAGGTTCGACTACATGATAAATGTCGTGCACCAGAATCATCCTGAAACCGCCCCCCAGCCCCTACTCCTGGTCTGTGGAAAAATCGTCTTTCATGAAACCAGTTCCTGGTGCCAAAAAGGTTGAGGACTGCTGCTTTAGTGGATACAGAGGCATGATCTGTGCTATCAGGAAACTCGAAGTCTAGTTGCAGAGTCTTATCTACTGCATGTTATCAAGAAACTAAAAAATTCAGTACAAAAATCAAGTACTAAATTAGCTAAGAGTTGATAGTGTCTTAAGAATCCTGAGTACAGCTCCCACTGTAGGTTAGAGTAATTAAGGAAATCTTTATGCAGGTGAAGCTTGAGTAGATCCTATAATGAAGGTACTAATAGGAGCAAAGATACAGAAATAGGAATCCATTCATCTGTTCATTTATTCTGGTGGCTAATATTTGTTGAATACTAATTGTGTGTGAGTAGTATGTTAAGTACTAGAGGTACAAAAATAAGTAACACCCTAGCCTCTGGCTTTAGGGAATACAGACTCTAATATGGAAAACAAAATAATAAACCAATTGGAATACAGAAGGATTAATGTTATATTCATACACTACTTTTACAATAAGATATAAAGATTATATCTATAAATATAAAAATATTGCATTTATAAAAACACTACTTACAATGTGTAGAGCTACTCTTAACAAGCTTTGGGGCTGGGCGTGGTGGCTCACGCCTGTAATCCTAGCACTCTGGGAGGCCGAGGCGGGCGGATCGTTCTGAGCTCAGGTGTTCGAGACCAGCCTGAGCAAGAGCAAGACCCCGTCTCTACCAAAAATAGAAAGAAATGAATTGGACAGCTAAAAATATATATAGAAAAAATTAGCCGGGCATGGTGGCGCATGCCTGTAGTCCCAGCTACTCGGGAGGCTGAGACAGTAGGATTGCTTGAGCCCAGGAGTTTGAGGTTGCTGTGAGCTAGGCTATTACCATCTCTATACCCAAAAGAATATGGGTAAAGGAGAAGTCACCAGAACTCACTCAATAGGAAAAAATGTTACAGAGCATTGAAAGAAGCAGTATCTTTTGGTCAGAGGACAGAGCCAGCCTGAGGAGACCTTGTAAAGAAAGAGTCAGGGATAAAAATACCCTGACCTCACCCTCCTTCTCTTTGATCTTCTGACAGGACACCCTACTGGCTGAACCCAAACAGATGCCAGAGGGCATTAGGAGACTGTTGATGTAGTCCATATAGATCAGCATCCTGAGGCAGAAAGCATGGTTGAGAAGGGTCAACAGTATATCCAAAGTGGTAAAGACAAGATATCTATCTCGTCTTCCCATCTTAGTCAGAAATCTAGTTTTAATTCCTGTCCTCTTTCCTTTAGGGTTTATTTGAGGTTTACAGAGGCCTTTTAAGTTGTTAATTATTTAGTTTGTTTATATCTGGTTTTGTGTCCAAAATTTTATTAAAAACATTAAGCTTGCCATGTTGAGCTATTTTGTTTACCTAAAATATGTTTATATTTGTTTGGTTTTTCAGGTGATGATGATGAAATCCCTCAGGAACTACTCTTAGGAAAACATCAGCTTAATGAACTTGGCAGTGAATCTGCTAAAATTAAAGCAATGGGTATAATGGATAAGGTATCTCATTTAAGTAAAATTTATAAATTAATAGCTAACATTTGAAATTAGTTTAAGGTTTTCAGGGTAAATTATGAAGTAAATAATTTTGAAAAAATTCATGGTTGCCTTCAGAGAGTCTAAATGAATTATTTCATCTTTTTAAGAAGAAGTTGAATAAAAGAAATATTCTGCAAATTATTCTAAAGAGAGTTATATCAGTTTTCTTTTTCATTTTCTCAAATATTTAGATTATTTAAGTGTAGAAATACATTAAATTTTTCTTCGACGTTTATTTTAGTCATTTAGGGTAGTGAAAAAGGTAAAGGTATGATTTCAACACATTACTTACCTATGGTGTAAAATGTTGCAGTTTTTAAATTAATTGTTAATAAATGCATGGCCTCAATTGCTGTAGGCTTTATGATAGCTTTTGTGAGTTGTCTTTTCCATGAGCTCCGTGTTACTAAGGAGTAGTCTCATTGCACTAGTGAAATAGCAGAATATTTTTTCATTGATAACTTCAGACAATAGTGACAACATCAAGAGGTGGCTTCCCATAATCTATATCAGCTACCACTCACCTCCTAAATTACTGCATGGTTGCTGTGCAAATGCAATTTCAAGACAATTGCCTTCTCCTTTTCTAACTAGGGTCCCTCTTGTATAGAATCATCTGCTCCGAGTCTTAAGTTTCCTGGTCTGTAATGTAGAGATAATGACTTGTTCTTCAAGAATAATAAAAGAAGTGATAAAAGATTATGTTTATCTGTGGAATTAATTCTAAACCATTTAAGCCTATTTATTTAGTTTTTTTCAATTTTACAATTTTAAAGTAGCTTAGAAAATATTTTGGTATTTTTATAAACTTAAAATATAATCAGTTATTCATTTTTTATTTGTTTAAATATTGCCTATATTCCCAGTAATGAATGTGCCATGAATTTGATTTTTAAAGCCAGACATATCTCATAGTAAACCAAGAATGAATGTGCTCTTAATTCACATTGATATTACAATGTACAGTTAGGGATGTATTGATTTATTTTATGTATGGGAATATATCAACATTTTTCTGAGGTGCCAGTGCCAATCTTAACCTTAGGTATTTATTTTATAAGTTCCACAATTACATGTAGCTAATATTTCTCACTATTTCAAAAGGCAAATTTGCTGAGTATTTTCAAAGTGTGGGAGTTTTGTCAAAAGTTTCAGCAAGTAATTTTAATCTGTTCTGAAATGATTTCAAGCAATCTTTGGGAGAACTGGCTTCTATCCAGCCTGAGTAATGAAATTGGACTTAATGTCAGTTACTCTCTTGAGCTCCCATTCGGTTCTTCTGACTGATTTGGTTGAGTGTCCTAACTGCATGCTAGGAGTCTAAAAGAATTATTCAATCAAGAGAATGTAAGTAACGGTTGCATCCTGACAGAACCTTCAAATGGACTACTAAATTTTTAAACAGAGAAAGCATCTTTTGTAAGATACAAAATAGGAGACATTTAAAAATAATAATTGATTTCCACTAAATAGAGCAATGCTATCTCACATTCATAACTTTTATCATTCACAATTTCATGCTTTTGTTATTCAAAATACTATTTTAGATTTTAAGTAACTACTAAATAGTAGTGTGAAAGCCATGTGATAATTAAATCGACAAATAAAGTCTTTCCTGTGTGTGTGTTCATATGCATGTTCAGTGTCACTGCCATAAGAGCAGAGGACCGGGTATCAGAATAAACTCAGTCTTATTTAGATAATATGGTAAGAGTAGAGCCAGTAACATGCATATGTGCCTATTTTGTGTTTCCTTATTTGTCTTTCAGAAACAAGTGATTAATTCTTTACGTAATTCAGATTTGAATAGAGGTTCTAAGTGGGAAAGTTTTCTTTTCCCACTCTTTCAGAGGATGGTGATGTTACTTATTCCATAGCTCAAAGGGAAAAATTGTACAGAGTGTTTCTTTGAATAATTTATAACTCTTACCAATGATTAATAAAAGAATTTATGTTGCCATTTTAGCTTTCAACTGACAAAACTGTGAAAGTCCTAAATATCTTGGAAAAGAATATTCAGGATGGGTCAAAACTTTCCACTTTGTTAAATCATGTAAGTTTAAGGTCCATATTGTTAATTTTATCCTTAATATTGTTAAGTTGTACGGTAGTCCACCTTTATCCCAGGTTTCATTTTCCATGGTTTCAGTTACCTGAAGTCAACCACAATCCAAAAATAGGTAAGTACAGTACAGTAAGATATTCTGAGAGAGAGAGAGAGAGAGAGAGAGAGAGAGAGAGAGAGAGAGACACCACATTCACGTAACGTTTATTACAGTTTTGTTTATTTATTTATTTTTTTTGAGACAGAGTCTGTCTCTGTTGCCTGGGCTAGAGTGAGTGCCGTGGCATAAGCCTAGCTCACAGCAACCTCAAACTCTTGGGCTCAAGTGAATCCTTTGTTTCTATTTTTAGTTGTCTGGCTAATTTTCTCTATTTTTAGTAGAGAAGGGGTCTCGCTCTTGCTCAGGCTGGTCTCGAACTCCTGACCTCAAGCTATCCTCCCTCCTCAGCCTCCCGTTACAGTATATTGTTATAATTGTTCTATTTTATTATTAGTTGTTGATCTCTTCCTGTGCCTAATTAATACATTAAACTTTATCTTAGGGGTATGTATGTATAAGAGAAAATATAGTACATATAGGATTCAGTACTATTCAGGGTTTTGAGCATCCACTGGGAATCTTGGACTGTATCCCCTGTGGATAAGTGGGGACTACTATGAATTTTTTCACAAGCAATTTTGATTTATAGGGAAAATTTTACATTTCATTAATTTGAACTTGTTACTGCAATTTGCTAATTACATTCATTAGCATTGCCAGTAGAATTTCACTTTTAGTAATTCAAAATTAATGTTACGCATTGTCAATCCATAGCTTTGATATAAAGTAAGAATAATAAAGATGAATGTAGATTTATTTAGTTTAAAGGAGTGTTTTTTAATCTTAGTGTATGCTCTTCCTTGTGCAAGTGTACGAGCGTGTTTGCAAATTTTTTTCATTTATGATATAATGGTAGGTAATAAGTCTTTCTGTTGACATTCCTGGAGAAATAGTTAGAAACCTTATTATGAATTCGTAATGTACACTAATCTTTGATTAGCGTACATTAATCCTTATATACCATTTTTATACGTACCTCAAAGGGTTGTTGAAAGGATTAAATGGGTGTCTGGCACATTGTAACTTTTCAATAAGTGTCAACTGCAGCTGTTGATCTGCCTTTCTAGCTTTGTAGCTGACTTTATAAATTACGCATGCATTCAAATTGATCTTGATATCTCTAACATTAATGAATGCAAATATTAATGCTTATACCCATTTAATATGAGATCAGAATTTGGAAAAGTTTTAAATTAGTGAATTTTCTTTATTTTAAAAGCCTGATTATAAAAGTGGTATATTTATTATAGTAAATTTGCAAAACACAAATCCATATTCTCATCCAGCAATAACCACTTTTAGCACTTTTGATAATATACTTCCATTCCTGTATATACATGCATACTACATATATTTAATATGTACACTGGATTTTATTTTATCTCACAAGGGATGCGTTCTTGGTGTTTGCAAAAGCCACAGGATTACTAAGTGAGCTCATGGAATAAAATATGTAGAAAAATAATCTCAGATGGTAGTTATCTGGATTATTAAATATATTTTTTTAACGCCCTTGTTTTTAACTACTTGTTGAGTAACAGAAACAAAGAGCTTAGAGAAACCTAAAGTATCAGTCTACTCCATCGTTAGTCTACAAGTTACTTAAATGCTTTGCCAAGGAATCGTGGTACACATCATCAAAAATTTGGAGTTCTACAGAGCTGGAGTTCTTGGTGAAATTATTTTTATTCCTAAAAACCTTAGCACTAAAATCTTAGATTGGGCTAAAGTACACAAAAGGTAAAGGAACTGTAACTTTGTTAGTAGAGTCATCTAGTGGTGAAGTGAGGAGATAGCATATATCATGGTTGTAGACATGGTGAAACAAAAATCTTGCTTAAAGTAGTATCTTTATTTGTGCTTCATTCTGGATATTCTTTAAAGAATGTACATACATAAAAACACTCTTCTCTACCGGTAAAAATCAAATATATCATAATTTTTATTCATAATTTAAACCTATAAATGTGTTCATTTCCATGTCATTAACAATGTGCTGTTTTATAGAATAACGACACTGAAGAAGAAGAAAGGTTATGGAGAGACCTTATTATGGAGAGAGTTACAAAATCAGCAGATGCCTGTCTTACAACCATCAACATTATGACATCCCCTAACATGCCAAAAGCTGTATACATTGAGGACGTAATTGAAAGAGTTATACAGTACACTAAATTTCATTTGCAGAATACACTTTATCCTCAGTATGATCCTGTTTATAGATTAGATCCTCATGGAGGTTAGTTTGCCCTTTTATATTTATAGTTTGTTAGTACAGTGTAAAATCATCTATTGTAAATTTTTTTCTGTTAGATGAGTCAGAATACAATGACTTTAAAATGGCACCAAATTTTTTAATCATGTAAATTGTAATAAACATTGATTTTGATTGTGGATTTGACTACAATGTAGAGCTCTTAGATAATACAGTACTTGTTCAATTATTATTTCTTTAGCAACTATTTATGTATAATAGAAGTTATTTTTACTGGTCAGGGAAAATCCCAGATAATATTAGGTTCTGGTTGCATTTATCACTTCTCCCTAATTTTAACATAATAGTTATCTGCAAAATGGATTAATTAAAGAATATTCTTTCTCTTATTCATAATCTTTATAAGTGAGCAATGAAATAATTAACATATACACATTTGAAGAGAGGAAAGCCAAACTTAGGTTAATGAATTATTTATCCTCAATTACCTATTGTATAATAATTGCAAGTTAATTTAAAGAAAAATACAACCTTACTATCCTGGTCCAATGGAAATAAATAGAAATCAAGATAAAGTAATATTTTAGATAAAAGAATTTAATAGCTGCTGAAATGTACCACAGATTATCTGTTATAATAGAATAGCCCTAGAGAATAATTTTCTCTTAATACATAACAAGCTTTATCTGCCAGCTTGTATTTTTATGTAGCCAAAAAAAGAATTGTCTTCTCTTAATTCAGAAAACAGTTTTAGTACTTTTTATTGAAAATTAGTAAAAGTTGTTATTTTCCTTGTCTTGAATTTGTTTCATTTTAGGGGGCTTGTTAAGTTCAAAGGCAAAACGGGCTAAATGTTCTACCCATAAGCAGAGAGTAATAGTAATGCTTTATAACAAAGTTTGTGACATCGTTAGTAGTTTATCAGAATTGCTAGAGATACAACTTCTTACAGACACAACAATTCTTCAGGTAAGTTTTATGTAAGCATTTTATGTATTTCTAGACCAAATGATTTAAGAATAGTTTGATTGAGTCCGGTATAACCTTGCTCACTCAATAATAGTACCAGCACTATGTTAATTTTTCCTATTCAGAGTATGTTACATCTAAATTTAAGAAATAAAGTTCAGGGAGTTTCAAAAAACATTTTGGGCAGAGGACAGATGAATGTTATGTAAATTTCAAACCTTGAATTTTTTACAAGTTATCATTTCCTTTGTATCGTGAATACAAAATATTGAATTTATAGAGTATTTTCATCCGGGATAACAAAATGCTTTTTGTTTCTTTATATTCCTGTGACATTTATAAATTCAAATGGCAGAGCTTAGAGAAATGGCAGTTATGAAGCAAGGTACCTGATATATGTGTTAATATGCTTCAAGATGAAGGGGTACAGAGATAGGAATAGATGCTGATTAGGCCGGGGAAAGGAAAATGCCCTCTTACTGTTTTCCAGTAAGTTTATGAGTGTATTGGAATTTAGTAATATAAAATGTTACTGAACTCAACTAAAGATATGTACCAATTACTCTTTTTTGGTTTTTTTACAGGTTTCATCAATGGGAATAACACCGTTTTTTGTGGAAAATGTCAGTGAACTGCAGTTGTGTGCCATTAAGTTAGTCACTGCAGTAAGTATAATCAATTTATATTTTTAATTGCCTCAAAATAATATTAATGTCATTTAATCTAAACTCTTAAAAATTAATGCAGATTCCTAGTTTCTAGTACATTCATTTTTTCATTATAAGGACTATTTTAGTGTGTCTTATTAGATTTTATAAACTGAGGATTTATTTTTCTGTTCTGTGAATTTTTTGGGTATTCTGTTTTTGTCAAATTTAAAAATCCTGTAAATACTTGCAAATATTACAGATAATAATTCCTTAATATTTATAATAAAATTAAAATGATTTAAAATCATTTAAGTCTTGTCTTGCTTTCCATGACCAAGATGTCATGCACCTCTAAATGAAACTAGTATATTCTTTAACTTCTGTAAGAATGTTATAATTAATGATAGAAAAATTGAGCAAATCATCTTAAGTCATTATCACTGAAGTTGTTGAAAACATTTTCATTCTAAGTGGCAAGTAATATTTTTTGTTACATAGTATCATATTACTTTTGTTTTCTATTATAAATTTAACTTGGAATCTTATAATTACTAAACAGGTATTCTCAAGATATGAAAAACATAGGCAGTTAATTTTAGAAGAAATTTTTACTTCACTTGCAAGATTACCAACCAGCAAGAGGAGTTTAAGGAACTTCAGGTAACTAATTATGGCAAAGGTCAAGCATAATGAAGAACTCCATTATATTGAACCATCATGTGTTTATTCTTTATCATTTCTGATACATATTTAATGATTGAATAAAAGGCAATTCAGTCAGAACAGCATGAAGAATAGCTTAGATGTGCGAAATAACGTGTCATATTTGGGGGACCTAAAGAAGTCTAGTGATCTTCAAGTATAAAGACCTATAGGAGAGTCTTTCAGTCTTGGCATGATTGACATTTCGGGCCAGATGATACTTTGTTGTACATAGCTATCTTGTGCAATATAGGATGTTTAGCAGCATTCCTGATCTCTACCCACCAGATGCCAGTAGAAATCCTCCCATTCCGGTTCTGAGAACCAAAATTATTTCCAGGCACTGAAGGGCAGAATCATCCCTCTCACTGGTCAATGAAGAGAGCAATAGGAAATATGACTCCAAAGAGTCAGGGCAGTTCCAAGAGGATTTTATAAGCCATATTAAGGACATAATCCTTTAGACAGTGGTAAACCATTAAATAATATTTTAAAAAGAGAGCTGTAAGATTACTCTAACAGCAGTATAGAAAATAAACACAGGGATTAAATACTCTTTAAGCACACTACAACTAAAGAATGCTATCCACTACTATTGTCAGCATTATCATTTTTGCCATCAGAGGTAATCATTGTTATCATGATAATTAATGTTTCTGAGTGATTAAATGTGTTGACCTGGCATGTAGGGCTATTTTTAGATTGTTTTGAGGGCTTTCTTCTCTAAGATAATTATCTTAATCATTTGTGAATTAATTATGTATTGATAAACATCTATTGTCTATTAAACCTGAAGAGAAAACTATCAATATGTAAAAGAATTCTTACACTTCTACATTATCTATAGAACAAAAGACTTGGAAATTGATTTTTCATAATTTATGCCACTAACTCTATACTCTAACACAGATGGTCAAGAGTTGTGTAGCAAATTTTAATACCAAATTAATACCAGATTCAACAAATACCAGAATTTATGGGCATTTAAAAACTTTGAAGATTTTTATCATTTTAAAAATCATATTGAGAAATATTTAGTAATTCCTCATATGAATTTTTATCTACAGTACGTATATAAGTAGAGAAATTTGTATTAAATATTGTATTTTTCCTTTTAGTATTTTAATTATCTGAGCATGCATTGGCATTTACTTGATATTTTTTTCTAATTTATTAAAAGTAATTAGACATAAGCACACTATGATAAGCATTAAAATAATGCCTAGAAATATTGGTAAAGAAAATGTTTTGAAACTTTCAAGATGTGAAATGAAGGCCGGGCGCAGTGGCTCACGCCTGTAATCCTAGCACTCTGGGAGGCTGAGGTGGGCGGATCGTCCTGAGCTCAGGAGTTCGAGACCAGCCTGAGCAAGAGTGAGACCCCGTCTCTACCAAAAATAGAAAGAAATTAATTGGACAGCTAAAAATACATATAGAAAAAAAATTAGCCGGGCATGGTGGCACATGCCTGTAGTCCCAGCTACTCGGGAGGCTGAGACAGTAGGATTGCTCGAGCCCAGGAGTTTGAGGTTGCTGTGAGCTAGGCTGACGCCACGGCACTCGCCCCAGGCAAGAGAGTGAGACTCTGTCTCAAAAAACAACAAAAAAAAGAGAAATGAGATTATTTTCATATTCCACATAATTTTTTTTTTTTAAAGGTTGAACAGTAGTGATATGGATGGAGAACCTATGTATATTCAGATGGTTACAGCACTGGTTTTACAACTTATTCAGTGTGTGGTGCACTTACCGTCATCTGAGAAGGACTCTAATTCAGAAGAAGACTCAAATAAAAAAGTAAGGAATCTTTTAAAGGTTTTGTAACTTTGTGCTTTCATGGAAGAAAACCCTATATTCTCTGTCATTCTTACAAAACAAGTTCTTGATTAGGGGTTCATGGCTAGGCTTTAAGGTCCTTGCAGAGCACTAGACATGATTTTGGAGATTTGAGTTCTGGTTCTGACTCTTATATCTACCTGTCATGAAACATACAAATCATTTTAATCTTTCTGAGTTTGTTTCTTCAGCTATAAAATAGGGGTAATACTTATCAAGACTACCATACCAGCTTTGTAGGGGTGAGTGAGATAGTGAATATAAAAGTGAATATTATAATATGTAATATACATACATGTTGAATATTCTTAATTCGAAAATCTGAAATCCAAAATGCTCCAACATCTGAAATTTTTTGAGTGCCATTGGAGCATTTTGGATTCTGGATTTTCAGATTAGGTATACACAAACTGCATATAAATGCATAACATACAATTATAATTAACATAGAGTTTACGTGGAAAGTGAATTTATGCCCTCCCTGATAGATGACACATAGCTAAAATTTGCTTTTGGTTTTATAGCTTTTATAGACATTTTTCCAAGTTCTTTAGTTTTACTTCAACAAAAGTTTAAGAGAAACAGAAATAATTTTATTTATTTATCTATTCTGTATAGCCAAACGTAAGTAAACATAAGCATCTGTGTGTTTTGCTGTAATAATAAATATATAATAATTCACTAATAAAGTAAACAAATTATCCAAAAAGTTGAGTTCCTCTTTCTCTCCCCCGCCAACCCCCATCCCAGTTCCATTATTCTGTCGCCAATCTTCCCTTTCTTATTATTGGTGACCCGTATCATGAGTATGTTTATCTCCTTTCATTTATTTATTTATCTGCATAAATGTGATTATTTTCTTTGCATTTATATAAATGATAGTGACATGTTTACAGCTAATTTTTTCACTCAGTGTTGTTTTTAATGCATATAACTCATACCAGATTCTTTTTGACTTGAGTTTAAAACATTGTAGAATGGTATCACAACTTAAAGCAAGAGTTTCTCTCAATATACTTAAAAGTAGAGTTAAGATAGTGTACATGCATTAACTTTACTGGAAGTTGTCAGTTTGTTTATCAAAGTGATGTTTCAGTTTACATTCCAATGTTGTGATTTTACCCCATTCTGCTCACGGTGAAATGGTATTAATATCATGTTTTATTTTGCGTTTTCCTGGTTATTAGTGAGCTTGAGCCCCTTTTCCTCTATTTATTCACCTTTTTGTGGGGGGGGGTCATACAACTATGAATTGACTGCTTATTTCCTAATCTTTAAATAGCTAATGAATGTGTCAAATTTTCTTTTGGCTTATGTTCCAGTGTTTCTTAAACTTTGAGGTTAGAATATTTTTTTTTTTTTTTAATTCTTATTGTAGTTTCAATCCATTTCCTTTTGTTATGACCAGGATGTTGATAAGCAACTATCGATATTACGTTTATCAACCACATTTGTCACCCTTACCTATTTTAATAATATCCTACCAATATTTTCATTTGATTTTATAAAATGTAGAAATATGTTTAGTATGTTAATTGTGGCTTCTCTCTATATAAAAGGATATTGTAAGCAATAATATTTATACGTATTACCCCTATTCAGTAATAACATGGCAATAGCAACTGAGCTAATTTGTTTGTTGATTTTTTTTCGTAATATCTTTATAAATTTATTTTTTTCACTCTAGGTTGACCAGGATGTTGTTATTACCAACTCATATGAAACAGCTATGCGAACAGCCCAAAACTTCCTTTCCATCTTCCTTAAAAAGTGAGCAAAATAAACATATCTGATTTTTATTTGCCACAATATAGAGAATAGTTCATTTCGAAAAAAACATTAATCAGTTTACTGCCATAATCTGAACCTTAAATACATCTCCCTGGCCCTTGGTTTCCTGATCTTTAAAATGAGTTCGTTAAAGTATTAAAAATCTAAAATTCTATGAACTTTTTTATATGTTATACCCAAAATTAAAGTACTAGATCGAAATTCTCAATTTTTCTTCAGTAAATTTTGGACAATTTTCCTGTTTTAATAGAACAGGGAAGTTTGCAGAGAGAGGTTACTTAGCTAGCCTCCATAAGAATTTGTGGTGATCTTGTAGAAAGCAAAAACAGTGATCACTTTTTAAAATGTTTTATGCATGCCAGAAAGTAATGTTAATAAATGAATTCCCTATTATTGAGGAGAAAATGGAGTTTGAGAAATAGATTCATTTTAAACCATATTTTGTTTTGTTTTGTTTTTTGAGATGAGATTTCGCTTTGTTGCCCAGGCTGGTCTTGAACTCCTAGACTCAAGTAGTTCTCTCACCTCAACCTCTTGAGTAGGTGGGATTACAGGTGCACGCCACCACACCCAGCCTTTAAGCCATATTTTATTTAATGCACTCTCATATACCTTGTTTCTAGAAATAGAGAAAAGAAAACTTAGTTAGCAAAATTTCAGTCATGTTGGTAGACACGTCACCTAAATTGACATCCTTTTCTTTATTTATCTTTGAACAGATGTGGTAGTAAGCAAGGTGAAGAAGATTATAGACCATTGTTTGAAAATTTTGTTCAAGACCTTCTTTCAACAGTCAATAAACCTGAATGGCCAGCTGCTGAACTACTCCTTAGTTTATTAGGGAGACTGTTGGTAAGAGTATAGCATTTAAAGATTATTAGATTACTAGAAGACAACATAATGAGGATGTACTCTGATTCACAGATGATGAATTCTTTTAAAATGTGTAAGGAAATATGAACATTGCATCTCTGTTTTTGCATGTGTATGACTGTACACAATGTTGTCAGTGCCTTGTAGAAACCTTCAACTATTGTGAATTTTGGTGCTTTCATTTCATTACATTAAATAAAATAATGCTTTAAAAAATTGGGGGGTTTAGAAGTATTGTTAGTTAAACACATCTCAACACTGAGTCATAAATTACTCATTTCAAAGCATGAAATTGATTCTTGTGAATTCCTTGTAATCTTTAAGAGTTTTTCTGAAAATATACAGCACTTTTTAGTCCTCATGTAATATAGTACAGAAATTCAAAGAAATATTACTGTGATTTCTCTTTTTATTTTTAAACTACATTTGGACTTGTGCAATATAAATTGTTAAAAAGCTTTTGGGACCTTTTTGTGAACTGGAAAATATGTTAATACTATTCTGAAACTATAATAATGTTTTAGAGGCATCAGAATTCCACCCGAAGAAATTCTTACTCGGTAATATCCCATTTTATACAAATAAACAGTTGAGCCTACATACTTAAAAAGTGACTATGTTCTTAAAGAAGTTTAATCTATATAATTTTTTTAGCCAAATGGAAGTGTTCAGATCCCAGAAGATCAAGAGGCAAAATTCACTTTATGGGATAGTATCACAAGAAAAAAAATATTTAAATTTCAAATAGTACAACATAGATTGGGAATTTATATGATAAATTGCAATGAAAGATATATTATTATAAATCTATTAAAGCTGCTTTATTTTGATGTTTAGGTTCATCAGTTCAGTAACAAATCAACAGAGATGGCTTTAAGAGTGGCTTCTCTTGATTACCTTGGAACTGTTGCTGCGCGGCTGAGGAAAGATGCTGTTACAAGCAAAATGGATCAAGGGTCTATAGAACGAATTTTAAAACAGGTATTGAGATAAAGAATTTAAATTATTGGAATAAATGATAGTTTTATTTGGGTGTTCTCACAATAGTGTTTTATTTCATTTTATAGATTCAAAATAAGATTTATACTTCTAAAGGTGGGCTTTTCAAAGCACCAAAGAGAAATGTAATAGTTTAGGGTGGATTATAAAGTCTAACAGAAACTTCTGAATGGTTTATATAAATCTTTAGTTTACTATCTGTGAACTACTATTATGAATGTATAACTCTATTTTGTATTTGGTTTAACATAAATTTTATTTAAATCTTTAGCTTATTGAGATGGTGATTTAACACGCCAAATAAGATTATTTTGTACCGTTGAATATTGTGTATCTTTTTATATTGGCAAGGATTGAGGAAGGCTTTTTTTATTTTATTATATTAGAGAATGTTCTTAGGGAAAAGGTGTTTTATTATTTCATTCTTTTTTTTAAAGTATGGATGAGGTGGTAGTAATACAGAAAATTACTTCAGAAATAGGCAGAGAAATGATCTCTAATCCTACCGTATACAACTTCTGTTTTCCTTCTTCTTTTAGTTCATAACTATATATATATATGCATAGAAATGCCTCTAATTTTTTTACTATACTTTGTGTTTTGAAATAATTTCAATCCTACAGAAAAGTTATAAGAATAGTATAAGGAACTCCCATAAACTCTTTACCCAAATTCCTTAATTGTTGATAGTTTACAACATTTGCTTTATCATTCTCTTTCAAAATATGCATGTGTGTATGTTTATATGTCCTTTTTTTATTTTTGAGACAGAGTCTCACTCTCTTGCCTGGGCTAGAGTGCCATGGTATCAGCCTAGCTCACACCAACCTCAAACTCCTGGGCTCAGGCGATCCTCCTGCCTCAGCCTCCTGGGTAGCTGGGACTACAGGCACGTGCCACTGTGCCTGGCTAATTTTTTTTCTATTTTTAGTCGTTTGGCTAATTTCTTTCTACTTATAGTAGAGACGGGGTTTCACTCTTGCTCAGGCTGGCCTCAAACTCCTGAGCTCAAGCATTCCTCCTGCCTCGGCCTCCCAGAGTGCTAGGATTACAGGTGTGAGCCACCGTGCCTGGCCCATACATCCATATTTTTTAAAAAACATTTTTTTTCAAACCATTTAAAGTTAAGTTGCAGACACTATGCCCCACATTACCCCTGAATTCTCTAGTGCAGTGGTTTTCAAAGGGTGATTCCCTGGACAAGCAGCACCAACATTGAAATCACCTGGGAACTACTAACAAGTACATTTTTAACAAAAATGTAAATCTTAGGACCTGCCGAATCAGAAACTGGTTGTGGGACAGTCAGTAGTTTAACAAGCCCTCCAAGTGATTCTAATGAATGCTCAAGTTTGAGAGCCACTGCTTAATGTATATCTCTGCAAACAAGAACTCTCATTTAAATATCCATACTACAATTATCAAAAGCTAAAAAGTATCATTAATATTACCATCTCATATAATACTGCCATTCCTATTCTATTTAATAGGTTGTAGTTTGTTATCATCATTATTTTAATGCTTAAATTGTCCCAGATTTGACCGGTAAAAGCCCCTTTAACCTGGCTTTTATGTCCTTTTGATATGTTCCCATCATTCTTTGAGGACTTTTCTTATTTTCTGGCACAACAGGTGTTTCAGGCACATCTTTTACTTTCCCTACCCCAGCCCTGGGATCAGCTATTTCTCCAAGGAATCCTGGTTTCTTTTATTGGTGAATGGTAATGTAGAAGCCAAGATCTAGGTGCTAGGTGACTTTCAGTATTTCCTAGAGTGGGCCTAGAACTTCTTATTGCCACATATGGCTGTGTATATTGTATATTGCACAACTGGAGGAGAGGGATCATTTTTAAATATCTTACGGCTTTTAACACATGCTTCTAAATTCATTTTGTAAGTTTACAGTGTACTATTAATAGTTCACAGAGCTACGACCAATTTCTGAATTTATCAGTTTCATCACACTCGTAAAACATGGGTTATTCTAATCTTCGCTTTGTGGTTAGATATGTTCTAAACCTTATATTTGGCATTTTACATGGTAAAGCTAGAACTGCTAGAGTATAAACTGTGGACTTGAATGTCAACTCATAGGTAATTTCTGGCTCTGTAATTCTTGGCAGAACCTAATGATTAAGTTTCTATACCTACACAGCTAAATAGCTCACCTATTGTACATTTAATATCCAACATGAAATAAAGTACTATTTTCATATTAAGTATAAATAAAAATAATTCCCTTCTGTAATGTTCTTTTTGAATAATATACCAAAGAAATTCTTAATACATATTAATACAGATAACAACCATTTCCATTTACTAGATTAAAAGTTTGGAGTTATCTTTTTTTTCCCAAACACAAAGCTGGTGCTAGGGCGTTCATAGCTTTGAAGATTTGACACATCGTTCTGGTAATTTTCATGTCAGCTACCTATGAGCTCTTTAAAAGAGAGATAACGTGTGGTTCATAAAAATAAAGGCTAGCCTCAGCTATCAATATATAATATATTTTTTAGGAATAGTAGTTTGCTGTTTCTTCCTTTTAGTTACTGTGGTTTTATTTTCATTTTTAATATTTGTCAGTTTTTCCGTCAGATTTGTGTTTATAACTAGATGATTTATGAAAGCAAAACCAGTAATATCTTTTTTATTATTTGGTTTATTCTGTAGGTTTCAGGAGGAGAAGATGAAATCCAACAATTGCAAAAAGCATTGCTTGATTACTTGGATGAAAACACTGAGACTGATCCTTCACTAGTGGTAGGATTCTTTTCTCCTTTTTTGATGATACTACATGTTTATTTAAATTGAGTCCAAAAGAAATTGGGAGGTAGCATGAAAAGGAAAAGTTAAGTTGTTTATAATATTAATTTTGGAACAAAGATATGCTTGATAAACTAAACAGAAATGAATGGTAGGGGTTGATTTGTCTTATATGGAATTCTGGTTACGGATATTGTACTATACTAAAATTGTGTGACGAGAAATATTTGGAACTAGGCTAGGTCATTGGTCCTAACAGTGGGTATGGGCCAAGTGGTGCATGAAATGATCTATTAGCATATAAAAAGAAACTATTAGATTTTTATATGTCTATTTATTTTTACATATAATCCTTAATTCTGTTTTATGTATGTTGTATTATGTATATAAAATATTAGTATAATAGTTTCATTTATACGACTTACAGTCTTTTGTTTAAGAATATTATTTATATTGGGTTATTTTTAATTTTTTTAATTGATGAGATACGCAATCAGAAGAGATTGGTTACCACTAAGCTATTTAGCCAACTACTGCAGGTTTTCATCTGTATTCAAAGAAACAGATTTGCAGGTGTGCCACAGCGTTAAACTATTTCAGTGATAATTGGCCTAGATATTTCTTGCAGAACTAAGGCAAGATTTGAAAACAAATGGAGTCTTCTATGATCAACATTTGATCCATCTTTTCTAAACTTTTTAGTTGACCCATCATTACTGATGTATATGGTATTATCCATGGTTAATTAGTTGATAGCAATACTCTATATTTTACATAGTTGTGTTTATCAAATTATCTTTTCACATCATTAATATGTGTATTGTAACAAAGTACAATAAATTTTCTATCATTTGGGATATTCCAGATTTTCTAGCTTCCTTAAAATCTGTTTTTATTTTTATTTCAGGGTATTATGAGGGTACAAACATTTTGGTTACATTTTATGTTTTGGCCTCACCCAAGCGAAGGTTAGAGGAATGCCCTTCCTCTCTACAATGCTCACCATGTCCTTTAGTTGTGAGTTTACCCGCCCCCATCCCTCTAATCCCTGGAGAATATTACTGCCATGTGAGCACCACAGGGTTAATCAGTTAGCGCCAATTTGATGGCAAGTACAAGTGGAGCCCATTCTTCTGATCTTTTGATACCTCACTTCAGATAATGGGCTCAAGTTCGATCCAGGAAAATATAAGAGGTGATATATACTGTCGTTTCTTATAATTGAGTAATATTCCATTGTGTACACATACCAAATTTTAATAATCCACTCATGAATTGATGGACACTTGACTTGTTGCCACCTCCTTGCAAAAGTGAATTATGCTGCCATAAACATTCGGGTGCAGATGTCTTTATTATAGAATATCTTTTGCTCTTTTGGATAGATGCCTAATAGTGCTATTGCTGGATTGAATGGTATTTCTATTTTTAGTTCTTTGAGGTATCTCCAAATTCTTTTCCACAGAGGCTGCACTAATTTGCAGTCCCACCAATAGTGTAAGAGTGTTCCTGTCTCTCCACATCCTCGCCAGCATTTGTTGTTTTGGGATTTTTTTGATAGAGGCCAGTCTCACTGGGGTTTGGTGATATCTCATTGTGATTTTGAGTTGCATTTCTCTAATGATTAGAGATGTTGAGCATTTTTTTATATGTTTGCTGGCCATTATTCTGTCTTCTTTTGAAAAGTTTCTGTTCATTTCCTTTGCCCATTTATTGATGGGGTTGTTTGATTTTTTTCTTGTTGATTTTTTTAAGTTCTAGATAGATTTTTGTTATCAGCCCTTTATCGGATATGTAGAGAGCAAGTGTTTTCTCCCATTCTGTAGGCTGTCTGTTTGCTCTAATGATAGTTTTCTTGGCTGTGCAAAAGCTTTTTAATTTGATCGGATCCCATTTATTTATTGTTTTTGCTGTGTTGATTGCTTTGGGGGTCTTCCTCAAAAATTCTTTGCCTAGACCGATGTCTGAAAGGGTCTTCCCAACATCTTCTTCTAGAATTCTTAAGGTTTCATGCCTTAGGTTTAAGTCTGTTATCCATCCTGAATTGATTTTTGTAAGAGGTGAGAGGTGGGATCCACTTTGAATCTTCTGCATGTAGCTATCCAGTTTTCCCAGCACCGTTTATTGAAAAGAGATTCTTTTCCCCAGTGTATATTTTTGTCTGCTTTGTCAAAGATTAGATTACCATATGCAGATGGTTTCATCTTTGGATTCTCAGTGCTGTTCCAAAGGTCTATGTCTCTGTTCTTTTGCCAGTACCATGCTGTTTTAGTTATTATCGCTTTGTAGTACAGCTTGAAGTCTAGTAGACTGATACCTCCATGCAATTTGCCTCATAAATAAAAGCAAGAACAAAGACCATGTTTCTCTCTATAGATACAGAAAAAGCATTTGACAAAGTCCAACACACCTTTATTATAAAAACTATCAACAAAATAGGCATAGACGGCTCATTCCTTAAAATTATCAAGGCCATTTATGACAAACCCACAGCCAGTATCATACTAAATGGGGAAAAATTGAAACCATTCCCACTTAGAACTGGAACCAGACCAGGTTGCCCACTATTTCTACTTCTAGTCAACATAGTGCTTGAAATCCTTGCTACAGCAGTTAGACAAGAGAGAGGTATTAAGAGCATCCAAATGGGGGCAGATGAGATCAAACTCTCGCTCTTTGCCAATGATACGATATTATATCTAGAAAACCCCAAAGATTCATTCAAGAGACTCCTAGAATTGATAAGTGAATTCAGTAAAGTCTCAGGATACAAAATCAATACACACAGAGGCATTCATACACGCCAATAACAGTCAAGCTGAAATTCAAATCAAAAACGCGATACCTTTTACAATAGCCTCAAAGGAAATTAAATATCCAGGAATATATTTAATGAAAGAGGTGAAAGACATATACAGGGAGAACTACAAAACACGAAGAAAAGAAATTGTAGAAGATGTAAACAGATGGAAGAATCTACCTTGCTCATGGATTGGTAGAATTAATATCGTTAAAATGTCCATAGTACCTAAAGTGATCTACAGAATTAATGCAATCCCTGTCAAAGTACCATCATCATTCTTTACAGATCTAGAAAAAATAATTCTACGCTTTGTATGGAACCAGAAAAGACCTCGTATAGCCAAAACAATCTTAAGTAAAATCTGTTTTTATCCGATGGAAGTTATTTTAAAGAAAACCTTGGCTGGGCACAGTAGCTCGTGCCTGTAATCCCAGCACTTTGGGAGGCTGAGACAGGAGGATTGCTTGAGGCCAGGAATTCGAGACCAGCCTGGGCCACATAGTGAGAACCTGTCTCTACACAAAATTTAAAAATCACCTGGGCATGGTGGCACACACCTATAGTCCCAGCCACTTGGGAGGCTGAGGCGGGAGGATTAATTGAGCCCAGGAGTTCAAGGTTATGGTGAGCTATGATCATGCCATTGCACTTTAGCCTGGGTGATAGAACAAGACTCTGTCTCTAAAAAATAAAAATAAAAATAATTTTTTAAGGTAAACCTTAATACTTGCATTCCTGATTGTGAGCACTCTAACATTATAAATGACTTAGAAATTTTGTTACTGATTTCATGATGCTCAAGTCTCCCTAATTTCTTGCCAGTTTTCTCGTAAATTCTATATAGCTCAGTGGTTCCGTGACACAACTCTGGAAACAGAAAAAGCAATGAAATCACAAAAAGATGAAGAATCATCTGAAGGAACACATCATGCAAAGGAAATTGAGACAACTGGTCAAATTATGCATCGAGCTGAAAACCGGAAAAAATTCCTTAGAAGCATTATCAAAACCACACCTTCTCAGTTCAGCACATTAAAGTAAGATCTAAAGAGAAAACATGTTTATTTTTTCATTTATCTCTTTGATATCTATTTACCTTAGTTACAAAAATAAATAAATTTTTAATGACCTTTTGTTGCAGGATGAACTCTGATACTGTGGACTATGATGATGCTTGCTTGATCGTTCGATACTTGGCCTCTATGAGGCCGTTTGCCCAGAGCTTTGATATTTATTTGACACAGGTAAAATGAGTCAGAGTTCCTCATACAGTGATTGTGATTTTTCTGATTCTGGATGCTTGTGGGTATATAACGTCTTTCATTGTTGAGCACAGATATTTAAAAGATCATAGAAGCAGCGTGAGTTTCTATAGTATGTTCCTTATTTGTTTAAATGTCCTTTTTCTACATGCCTTTTACATATTGATTATTGTTTTACAAATAAATAGGTATATATCTGTGTGAGTACACACGCGATATAGATAGAGTACAGGTGACAGTATGAAAACAAATTATTCAGTTACCAAATTCTGATTTAAATGATACTAAAATCCTTGATTAAAGTTACATATAGCAAGATTTTAGTAGGTCTGTAGGTTCTTGCAAATGAAGCACAACAATAAAAACCAGGTTTAATGGAAAATGCCAGGGTAAAGGAAAGACTTCAAAGTACAGACTGCCTCACCATTTGTACTAAGCTTTAAGTTAAACATTGAGTCAGTAATATCTTTTATTCATTTGTATACAGATTAAAGGGAAATAAATAATAGATTCTTTTGTGGTTTCATTTTTTTATAATTTCATGTATTAGAAAATTTATGAAAAATGTCAATGTTTTCTTGGCAGATCCTACGAGTTCTTGGTGAAAATGCAATTGCTGTTCGAACAAAAGCCATGAAATGTTTATCTGAGGTTGTTGCTGTAGACCCCAGTATTCTAGCGAGGGTAAAGAGAGCAAAAACGATTATTCTTACTTGGATTTTCTATTTAAATTAAAATGTTAGCTCTATTTGGTATAAATTATATATATATTTTTTCATTTTTCTTTAGCTTGATATGCAGCGAGGAGTTCATGGACGATTGATGGATAACTCCACCAGTGTCCGAGAAGCAGCAGTAGAATTATTAGGTCGATTTGTCCTTTGTCGACCTCAGCTTGCTGAACAGTATTATGATATGCTGATTGAAAGAATATTGGTATGTTTGTTTTGTCATTTTTATAATGATTCACAGTATAATCATGATTCATACTCGAATTTTGCCTTTTGAGTATCCTGTCTTGTTTTAAGTAGAAAAGTAAATGTATATGCAATATAGATACGTATTGCCTATTCTATGAACTATAGCAACTTTCTAAACAGGATATATTTTAAGAATAGCACTTTCAGTATCATAAAAAACATTGAAAATTGGATGCCTTTTTTCAGTTACTGTTACTTTTTAACTCCTCCATTTTGCAATGAGTAGATTATAGGAACTGTGTGGGATAGTTAAATATTTTTGAACAGGAATCTAGATTAATTTTATATATATATATGTATGTATATGAAAATAGGAAGTATTATTTCAGTGAGAGACAAGTACAGAACGTTGGTATCTGACAATATTTTTGGATCCTTTGTGTTTATTTGCGTGTTTCCTTAAAGCTGAATTATGATGAGCCCAGATACCTGCAAGTTAAGCCAGAAAGCTATTTGAGATATAAGAGCAAACTTAAGAAATACTGTTCTAAAATACTCTTTTCTTGTGGGTCATGGTATTCCCTGGGCCTGAAGCATTTTCCTGGAAAATAAAAGGAAGCACTGGCATTAGCAAATATGTGTGGAATCTCCACACTACCCATTGCAGGTGTATTGACTTCTTGCAGAACTCAACATAGATGATGAGTGCACAAGATTAGATATTCCTGCAATGAAAAGAGCTTGTCACTTTTAGCCTAGTATCAGAATATTGTGTGGCTGAGAATTATAGAGTAATTTTCAGCTTCAACTAGGTATAAATCTTGGTTGAAAAACAAATAATTTAAGGCAAGTGTGGAGAATTTTTTTCCTTTTTAATGTTTCAGTCTTTTGAAGAGCAAAGGGTAGAATCAACAGGATTCCCAAATATTTAATGAACGCTGACCGAGTTAAACCTAGCAAAAAATCCTGAAGTGTTTTTAGAATTGCTAAACCACATAATGGACATTAATAATTTTGCATGCTAAGTACCTGATTCTTTTTATTTTTAAAACTCTTTAATATGAAAATACGTTAAGTTAAAGGGAAATAGTACAATGAACACCCATGTACCCATCTCCATATTTCATCTGTACTTTCTGCTAAATTTTTTACATTTAAATTACAAACGTTTTGCTACTTTTCTCATGAATACTTCAGTTTGTATCACCAAAAAGTAAGGAATACTGTCCTATATAAACAAAACCATTATCTCACCCAGTCAAGTTAACACTCCCTGATATTATCTAAGAACCAGTTCACATTCAGATCCTCTAGTTGTCCCAAAAATGTCTTTTTCTGTCTTTTTTCCTTAAGAATCAGAATCCAATCAAAGATAACATATTGCATTTGGCAGCTGTGTCTTAAAATTGAATACTATTCTCTTACTCTTTTTTACACACTCACTCCTATGACAACAACTGATTAAAAAGACCGGGTTAGTTTTATTATTTACCCATGGCCTTGTTTAATTTAATTTGTTTCTTATATTTCTTACAAACCATAAGATAGTACAAAATGTTTGCTTTGATTCAGGTTAAACATTTTTGTTAAGTCTACTTTATAGATGATACTTCATATGCTATTTGAGTGCCAGATGCTATTCTAAAACCTTTATGTTTATTATTTAATTCTGGCAAGCTTATATCTTGTGTCCAGGGCTAAACTGTAGTGCATATTTCCATGTCTTGGATATCATATTTTAAAAGTAAAAACAGTACACTAAAATAATCATTTATAGCAGCAATAAGAAAGCATGTAAAGAGCAAATATGTAAATCATGTTCATCATGTTAACAAATAGTTAATATACTGCTGATGGATACTTATTTTCTAATTTCATATACCTGAGTCATCTCAACTTTTCCGACATTTAAAAATACCTTTCTGTTTTAGGATACTGGTATCAGTGTCAGGAAAAGGGTAATAAAGATTCTAAGAGATATCTGTATTGAACAACCAACATTTCCAAAAATTACAGAAATGTGCGTAAAAATGATTCGCAGAGTCAATGATGAAGAGGGCATTAAGGTAAGATGAAACATCAAATACTTTAAATTTATTTTTATTCATCTTTAAATAATTGAAATGTCTATTGCATCTAAATTTTGATTTAAATATATATAAAAACTTTACAATTGAGTCAATATTTTTAGTTTATAAACTTAAGAAAAATATACTTTGATACTTTATTTCTCGAGTTTTTATTGATTAATAAAATCTGATCTTTCCCAACCAGTTCAGCAATTATAATATTAATTTAATTCATTGTAGAGATTACATTATATCCAAAGGTTTCTCACCAAATTAAAATTATTTTGATTTTCAAATGTTATGTGTGTGGTTTTCTAAATTGATAAATAAATACCTTCTTTCATTATGTTAAGTGAAATAAGCCAGGCACAGAAACATAAATATCACATGTTTTCACTTATATGTGGGAGCTAAAAAAAAACTGACCTCATAAAGATAGAGAGTAGAATGATGGTTACCAGAGGTTGGGAAGGGTAGTTTGAGGGGGTTGGGTGGGGAGATTAAGAGGAGTTCCTTAATGGGTATAAAAATACAGTTAGATAGAAGGAGTAAGATCTAGTGCACCATAGGGTGACTATAGTTAACAATAATTTGTTGTATATTTCAAAATAACTAGAATTGCAATGGAATTACAATGTTTCTAACACTAGGAAATGATAAATGCTTGAGGTGATGGATATCCCAGTTACCCTGATTTGATCATTACACATTGTACACTTGTATCAAAATTTCACATATACCCCATAAATATATACAACTATTATGTATCCATAAAAATTAAAAACAAGAAAATTTTAAGTTTAGTCTTAAATTCATTAGTAAATTTACATATATATGTAATCATATATATGATCTCTATTTTTTTAAATTTAGCAAACATCATAACAACTACTTCCTCAAAAGCAATAAAAATATTTTTTAGTTTAATCAAAAACATTTGAGTATATAGTATGCAGAAGTTGTAAGCTAAGCGTAGTATATCGCCCATTCAAATTATTTTAAATCTTTTCCAAATTGAAAAAATAATAAATTTGAGAAATTAATTGGTGATCATGTCAAAAAATTCCCAGCAACTTTTTTTCGTGTGTTTTAATTTGTTATTTATAGCTTTATGTTCGACCTTAATGAGAATATGGGGTTGTAAATGTGCCATATTTGTTGTGGTAAGTTAGTTAATTTGAAATTTTTTTTTTTGTCTAGAAATTAGTAAATGAAACATTCCAGAAACTCTGGTTTACTCCAACTCCACACAATGACAAAGAAGCAATGACAAGGAAAATTTTAAACATCACTGATGTGGTAAGAAGGACTGGAACAAGTGTGTGGTCTCTGTGGGTGCAAACCTAGTTGAGGCCTACCCTGTCTTATGAAGGAAGAGACAATGATGAGATATTTGATTAATCTTGACATTTAGCACTGCTTCGTTTACTTTTTATTTCTGGAGATACTCAAGGGATGCAAGTAACATGAGGTTGATGTTTCTACATAGCCCAACTTCTTGACATTTGTTGACGTAAGCACTAATACTGAGATTGTCCTATTCCTCCAACAACTGAAAACAGGCAGAGAAAGGAGGAGTGGAAGAATAGAGACAATAGCCCAAGGGTAGCAAGCTGCAAAGAGATAGTAATTCCTGTCTTTTTCAGAAAACAAGAATTTAGATTAGTTTCATTTCATTTATTTTATGAATAAACTATACATTTTTTGACCCAGAATACTTTTCATGTTTTGAATATAAGAAATTTTGTTCTTAATGTTTTAGACCTTACAGATTTATGTGACAGAGTATGATTCAAGTTATTGTTCAAAATTTACTACCATATTAAACTTCAGTACATTAAACTAATTTCTTTAGTGTTTTTCAAGATATTTTTAGAATAAAATTCTGTAACATTGGTGAATGTTTAGGTTACTGAAAAAAATCATTTACTTTAAAAATAAACTTTAATTGAGAAAATTCAGAAATATGCTTCAGAATAAAGCATAGCAAAAGTATATTTTATTCTGGTTTTTTAATGAATTTCTAACTTTGATAGTTTCATCACCTTTTTTCCTCTTAGGTTGCAGCATGCAGAGATACTGGATACGACTGGTTTGAACAACTCCTTCAAAATGTGAGTGTTGTTTGATTCCTGATAACATAAAATTTAAAAGGTCGGTTCTTCGTAGACTTTATGATTTAAAAATAAAAGAACTTTTTTGATTCTTTTGGTAGGGAAAATTTATTTCAATGTTAGGCTGAATGTTTTTGTTATTTTCCCTGGTTAATTGATTATCCTATTGCCTGTTTCAAAAGTAAGTTTTCTGAATCACTAATTAAAATTCTGTCTTCCCTTCCTTCAGATATTTTTTTCTTATCCCTTTTATCTAAATAATAGACATGAGATCTATAAATATATAGATTGCATTAAATACATAATTACATTATTTGTCATTTTATACATAGAATTTCCTACAGTAGTACAGAATCAAACCACAACTAGTGTTTTTTTTTTAAGTTTCATAAATGGAAATGTTTATCTCCCTATGAATTTTTAAAATTTTTTTATTTGAGAAATTTTCAAATAGAAATATCCATCACCTACCTTCAAAAATTATCAGTGTTTTCCTAGTCTTGTTTTATCTGTCCTCCTCCATCTTGGTGTTTTTTTGATTTGGTTTTTCTTTGTTTTTTTTTTTTTTTGCTTTTTTAGTGTAATAATTTTAAAACAAATCCCAGACTTTATATCATCTTTAGCATCTGTCTCTAACAAATAATGACTTTTTTAAAAAGCCAGAATATCATTATCATCTATATAAAATAAATAATAATACATTATTCCCTAATATCTAATACCTATTCAGTGTTTACATTTTCTTGACTCTCTCAAAGATGTATCTTTATAGTTAACAGTTGCTTTGGTTGATATAGCTCTTAAGTCTCTTTTAGTATAGTTGGCCCCCCACCTCCCTTTTCTCATGCCACTGGTGTGTTTTCCTGCAGAATGTCCCATGTTCTGGGTTTCTTAGATCTCTTCCTTCTGGTGTCATTTAAGTTGTTCCTCTTTTTACCATTTTTCCTATAATCTCTTAGATCTAATGGCTTAATAAGACAGAAGTTTAATTTTAGGGTAGAGAACACAAATACTTCACAGGTGATAGTGAATATTATTGCATCACATCAAGAAGCACACATCTGGTCTCATTTTTGGTGATTGATCTTTGAGTTTAGGTGTCATCAGTCTGATGCATCTATTAAAAAGTCTTTCAGTGTTGGTTTATATGATCATTACCTAGATCCATTATCTTCATTAGAAGTCATGAAATGGTGATTTTTCTTATCCTTTTAGTCCTTCAGTATTAGTTAGCTAGGGTTCTTCTTTAAAGAGGAATTTTTTAAATTTAAAAATTTTTTCACATACTGTTTGGTTACTGTGAACTGTTTGGTTACCATGAAATACAGTTTGTATAGGAAAGGCAAGGAAGGTGCTTGATTCTTTTCTGTTACTTATCAATTTTCAGAATTTTTCACAATTTTCAAATCACTTTTCCTGTCAACTTCTATCAGTGACTAATGAGTTTATTTCTTAGTGTCAGTGTGAACTAATTGACTTTTATATGTTTTAATTTATTGTAATCATGATTCTTTTTGAAATTGAAGTTGGTCATATATCCTTTTGATATAACCCCATTAATCTTTTATAGCCTGATTACTTTCTGGCTATCCATCTACCCCAGAATCATCTTGTACATTTTCTGCCCCAAACCTGAAATTAGCCATTTTTCTAAAGAGCCCTAACTCCCTTTAGTTGGAGCAATCTTTTTGCTGCGGATGTTTATTGTTGATTATTGTAACTTTGGGCCCTTCAGAAGATAAAGCTAGAAATATGTACTTTTTAGAAAGAGAAAATAAATCAATCAAGACTTTATGTTGATTTTTTTTTGGAGACAGGGTTTCACTTTGCCCTGGATAGAGTGGTGCAGTGGCGTCATAATAGTTTACTGCAACCTGACACTCCTGGGCTAAAGTGATCCCCCTGCCTCAGCCTCCCGAGTAGCTAGGACTACGGGCGTGCACCATTTCGCTTGCCTAATTTTTCTATTTTTTGTAGGGATGGGGCCTCGCTCTTGCTCAGGCTGGTCTCAAACTCCTGACCTCAAGTGATCCTTGTGCCTTGGCCTCATGAAAGTGCTAGGGTTACAGGCGTGAGCCACAGTGCCCGGCCTATATTGATATTTTTAATCCAAATTTAAGAGACAAGATTTTACTTTTTTGATTTTATTTTTTCCTTTAGGCTAAAAATCTTCGTTCTTGAGGAAATTAACATATTTATTTGCTTTGCCCTACTATATGAACAGTAAGATTACCAAATACAGTTTAAGATTTCTTTGTATCTCTTTTTAGTTATAGCTCACTGGAAATATCACATTTAAAGTCTGTCTTGCAATTACTTTTTCTGTTTGCTGATGTCAACTTATTATCCAGTGGTTTCATGTTTCTCTTTAGCAGTTTTTTGCAGTATTTTTAGTAATAAACTAATAGTGATATTTTTAACAACAAGCTAACTTTTTTTATTAAGGCATAATTTGCATGCAAAAATATTCACTAATGTTAGATGTACAGTTTGATGAATTTTAGTAATTAAATACAGTCATGTAAGGTCTAGCACAATCAAGATACAGGCTAACACCCTAAAAAGCTTACTCGTGTATTTTTACAGT